>CAUHTR010000599.1:0-81626 GCA_959609185.1 Schmidtea polychroa | reverse complement strand
CGTAATCACTGACGGGTGTTCTCAATCTGGAATTTACGTGCTGTGTCTAAGTATGTATGCAGATGTGTTTTCTCTATAGAACGTGATGCTAACTGACAAGCTACGTACATGCCCAGGTTCTGCTTCTCATGATATTGACATGCTGTCTCCCATGAAGATTTTTAGACAAGTGCGATTTTTTGTGCATCACTATCGTTGGATGGGATTTACTTCGATGACGGATTACGCAACCACCCAAATTTGGCTTATCAATGCAACTCGAAGCCCTTAGTCGTGATCGACCTATGCTAGTTATTCCTGTCGGTTTTGGAAATTTATTTTCATCTCAACGAAAAGCAGATAATTTATTTTTAATGGGTAAGAATTATCATGTTAAATTGTCTTTCAAAATACATTTATTTGTGGTTTCGTGTTTAAAATTGTCTACAACTACTCGTTCTATGTAATTCCGTACCGACACCTTTAAGAGACCCTGTACATGATACAAATAGTAGTTATGAAAGATCGTAAGCTGAAAATTCGTAGGAATGAATTCCGAGTAGACTCATGATCACCGATAACATGTCACCTATAGTACTACTAAGATCTGGACAGTGTTGACGAAAAATTTGCATAGAGAAACTTTGAGCTTGGCAACACGATATTAAGACCCGATATTGCAACACTCTCAATCACTGCGTGAACATTCAGAAATTCTTCTGTACCTCTATCTATACATCTATTGTTTTCGATCACTGTCTGGCTATCCATTTCTAACATAATTTTTCTAACAAAAATTTAGTCGCACCTTCAGCGACGGACCCGTGAGGAAGCCCCCACATTACGGCCCGAATCAGCTGCGTGATTGAAAAACCCCATGTCCACCGGCTGAGCTCCCGAGGGCACCTCACACCATGACAATGGAGTTTCTCAACGCCACGTTCCTCGAAAATTTGAATAGCATAAAATGATAATTCATAGAAATCAACAAATCATAAACATCAACTTTATCGTAAACCATTTATTGGCAAATAACTAAATCATTAAATTACGTAAGATCAAACGAAAAGAAAACAAATGCTTTAGATTTAAAACATAATTAGTTTATATGCATTACGTAAAAATTCCAAATATACAATTAACAGTTCCTTACCGAGTGTTCAGGCTGAGTCGAAAAATACTGGGTTCAAATTAATGCTCGAATATAGGTTCAACTGGAATTTCTTGAATACTAGAATAGTCCTCGTATGAATTCAACTAGAGTTTTCTCGAGTATTAGAATAGTCCTTGTAAGCTGCTGTGAGTCGGTTTTCTAACTGTGAGCGCTGGTTTCACTATAAGAGTTGTTGAGTTAACTGTGTAAATTAATTTTCTAAAATTTCTTACCTATAAGAGTTGTTGAGTTAACTGTAATTATTATGATTTTAATGCCTGCTTATATATCACTTTTTTGTTTACGCGGACCAATCAGAATTGAGTACCGCTTAATTTTATTATTTTAATTTATTTTTCTTGTTTTTGCGTTATTTCTTCCTATTTTCTTTATTTTTATTATGTTTTTATTTAATTTCTTTAATTTCCTTATTATTTGCTATACTTTACGTTATTTTTCGTCATTTTATTGTCCTATTTTAATTTTTCTTAGTTTTATATTTTTTGTTTTAATTCTTATTTTCTAATTATTGTTTTTATATCTTATTCTATTGTATTCATAAATTTGTGTATTTTATTTTGTTTTTCTTTTAATCTCTTGCTTGTTTTACTTTCTTAGTTTCCCAAATTGATTTTCCGACTCAGCCCAACAATAATAATAATAATAATAATAATAATAATAATAATAATAATAATAATAATAATAATAATAATAATAATAATAATAATAATAATAATAATAATAATAATATAAAGTGATCATTTCTTGGTTGCAGCATTTATTATATAAAACAATAAAGTGATAATTTAAGCCTTTTGCTGCGAATAATGTATTTAATGAAAAAATTTTCGACTATAAGATAGTCCTTGTCAATCTACTGCAAATTAGCAATCTTCTTCTCGAACATACATTTCTATCTTTCTTTTATTACCTTTTTCTTACTTTTCATTGGTTAAAAATGTAATATAATTATATGCTTTCTTTTTCTGAATTTTTAAAAATTTTATTTAAAATTAAAATAAATTTCATTTAAAATTCAAAATGACACCAACTAAATTTTCTTTTTAATTTTTAAGCTTCTATAATTAGCCCCTAGAAGCCCACTTTAATAAAATATTTTAAAATATTTATAAAATAAAGCTTCAAATAACTATTTATATACGCGATTTAAATATTTTAATAAATGTGTCAATTTTGATTTTTAATTCCTATCTTTGGAAAGCATATTTACTAAAATTTTTATATTATTTTAATTATTAGTATTTTTTATTTTTTTATATAATTTTATATATTATCAGTTATTCTCAAGGTCGATGACAAAAGATCAAATTGATAATTTCATTGATTTCTTCTTTAGTGTTGAATTTTTTAATGTTTATAATGAGAATTGCTTCTTTGAATCCGACATTTTTTTTGGATGTTTCCATTAGCTATGATTTAGATTGAAAATATACTACAACCATATGCATACTATTTAATGTATAATATTATCAATTTAATATGCATACAGTGTCGCGTTTATGCACAGGCGCACCAGGCGCGTCCCTAGAGCTCCCAAACGAATAAAAATTTTAAAAATTAATTATAAAAAATAAAATTTTTGAATTTTTACTTTAATGATTTATTTTAAATATAAACTATATTTTATATTTTTACACTTTTAGCATTCACATAAAATTATATTATTGAAATTTATAATTGTCTTTGTTCATTTGGGATAATAATTTATTTTAATGCTAAACACCGTTGAACTTGTCGTCTGCTACAGTTTACGTATTGAAAGTTTTACTTTGATGATTCTATCATTTATTGTGTTAAAACTTCGTGGATTTTTGTGCAATTTTTGGGACATAGGCTGTATACCACCAATCTTAAACTCTCAGCATATATATTTAGAATTCTCCAAAAAATATAAGCGCCTAAGACTATGATCTCTCTAAATGTCCTACTGTATATTTCTTTCACAATTATAATAATAATAATAATAATTATAAGTATTAATATATAGTATTTGTATTTAAGGACGAATGTGTAAATTTCTTAGAGCTCCTTTCTAGTGCTAAAATGTTTCTTTCGATCCATTAGTGATTACTTTCGCTAAACCGGCTTAGATTTGCGTTAGCAAAGCCTCGAAAATACTGTTACAAATGCGAACTATCGAAATTAAATTATTAGCATGAACTTCGAGGTTTGGATTAATAACAATAGTCAAAAGACCATCTTGAACGGCGTCACAAATAAAATTTATAAGTCTATCATTTGAGTCTTCATAAATATCTGAAATATCTGAAATATGACCCTAAGCAATTAGTTTTTGAAGGCAATCATATTTTGAGATTAAGAAGAAAAGCCCTTATCTGATTTAACTGGTGGCTAAACAGAACTGACACCTGAATATTATGATTCTTGTAAGATTCTTTGGATTTCACAAATTTTATCAGTGTTTAATTGCAAAAAATGGTTAATATTTCATATATGATTTATATGGATTTCGATAAGACCGTCTTACGGCTCGCAAGATGTTTTCCTTAGGCCCAATTTTAGATTTTACACGGATATAATAGCATCACCCTTTTGTGCAATTTTATGAATTTACTGGATTTGGACAATATTTTTTGTTTTTTACTCAAATTACAGCAAATTTTTGGAAATCCTTTATCTATACCGAGCTGTTGGTGAATTTTAGGGCCAGCTTTGGCACTTAGAAATACCCGAGGATAATTTGTACAATGGATATATCTTACTTAGTTGTTTAGCGTGATTTTCGGGCACACAGTTTGATAATTTTTTTAAAATTAGTATTTGTACCAATAAATTTTTTAAAACATTATTTATTTATTATTTCTTAAATATACACACATTTAATATTCCACATAATTTAATTTCCAATGTCTATTAAAACAATATTTTTATCAAAAGTACAGAGATGGTACTTACGATTTTTCCTGGTAATTAAATTTAATAAATTATTTTTCGTCGATTTGGAAATGGAGGTGGGGGGGGGGGGTTAAATCCTGATCGAAACCAAAGGTGATTTATAATTTCAGTTGAATTTGATTTGTCATATTGGGATCAAATTTCGATTTAGTAGACATTTGGTAAGCTGTCAAATCCTGATGCAAATTTTAATGAAATAATCTGTTCTGATCCGATCTGATCATTGTCAGTAATACATAAATAACACAGATTTTTATTTTTTATTTTGAAAGGGATATCAATTATAATTTCAGTGATGACATTTTGGAATTTCGTTGTTTCAATATGCTAAAATGAAATACTGACGCATGGGTCTGTTTGATCTTTGACTTTTAGACTAATCACTTGTAAAAGACTGCCGGTAATTTTTGTAATTTGTGCGATTGGTAATTAATGCGATTTTTTTTTAAATATAAATTACAGTAGACTTCCGAATATCCACAGCCATATTAATTGGGTTGTCGATTTAGCGGAGTAGCAGAATGTTCGAAATTTTTAATAATTTTTTCCGTATTCCTAAACTATTCAGTAGATCAAATGTAAAAATAATTGTTCATCCAATTATGTAATATTAGATAAGTACTAAAAATTAAATCTGATAAAATTGTAAACACACAAATTTTTAAAAAAATGAGTCATCGGGTGATGAGCCAGGGGAAACAATTATCCTTACTGCCTCAATTATTCGATAGTCTCCTGTAAAGAATATGTGGCGAAAAATTAATAATAATTCATAAATTTCTAATAAAATTATATCATTAACTTTAATTTCTATTTTTCTCTGTGTTTATTATAAAAAGATATATTTCAATTTTTTCCACCTAATTTTACTTACCATATATCAATTCTTTTTTACTGGTTTGGTTAAAATTTGTGAGTTATATGAAGGTGTAGGTGATACCCGTCTTTCTGTTATATTCGTGAAAATACGGTAATTTTTATCATTTTGATTATAAAATATACAAAAATTTCTAATAATTTCTATATTAATAAATTTTAACTTCTTAAAAACGTACTCAAATTGTGGGCGTAGAAGATAGATTATGAAAATGAATAAAGTACAACCATGCTGTCTTTTTTGAAAATTCGAATATTTCCATTATTTATATCAAAGCTTTTAACAAAATGTGGTTGAATATGACACTTTTTAAATGTATGATATGTGATGTGACATTCGATGCAATTTCTAATGACAGGATAGTGTCAAGCTTATTTTGGTCTTATCAAATGTCATTACAAACTTTAATGGAGTTTAGACTAATTTGTTGATAAAATGATAATGTGAGATTTTATGCACCTAGTTTGTAAGATATCTGTAATAGATTTTACTAATTAGAATGTGCAATATTCCTTTTAGTTAAATGATTTTTTTTAAATTTTAATGTACTTCAGTTTTAATTTATAAAATTTATTTTAATTAATTTTTACATTTTAATTTTGAATTTATATTTAACATTTGTGAAACTTTTTTAATTTATAAATTTAAAATTTATGTTTCCCATTCTCACTTTTTAAGATATTTTAGCCAGTTTTTATTTAGTTTTTTTAATATTCACTTCTATTTTTTTTCCATGGTTTTGACTAATAATTGAAACTTTTACTGATAATAAATAATTATGATAAATATTAAAAATTATTCTATTACGTTTTAATTACATCATAGTCTCACAAATCATTTATAAATATTAGAATTCTTGTGCAAATAGATATTAAATAATAAATAATTTAATTTTTATAATTAATCTTGTCTTTTCTGGCACACATTGTAGATTAAATACGGATTAATAAGTATTACCTAACTTTTAAATTTTACATTTTATTATTTTTGATACATTTTATGTATGTTAAATAGAATACATTTGTATCACTTAAAGATTGACCCAAATAATTAATGACAATTTTTAATAAAATTGTTTACTCTATTAGGGTCAGGTTAAGGTAGATTGGATAAGTTTGTAGATTTTAGGATTAACTTTTATTTAAAATAAAGAAAATGAAAAATAATAATTAAATATTACTATTTTTAGAGAATGGATATAGAATTGCTTTTGATAATTATAAAGTACTACTACTAGTACTATCAATAATAATAATAATAATAATAATAATAATAATAATAATAATAATAATTATAATAATAATAATAATAATAATAATAATAATAATAATAACAAATAAGATTAATTATAGTAAATATTAGATATTGGAAATGGAATATAATACAATATTGTATATATAAAATTCAAAAATGATTTTTAAGGACTGCATAACCATAGAAAATTGTTGTTGACAAATTGATAGTATGGAACAGAAGTTTTCAAACTTTTACGCGTTGAGACCCACCTATATATCAAATAAGAATAAAAGAAAACTTATTAAATTTAAATATTTATTTAAAGAACATGTTTATATATTTGTTGTTGAACCTTAATGGGATGAATGAGATGAATGAGCTTGATTTCTTTTGCTTCATTTTCAATGACAAAAGTTTGTAATGTTTCAAAGCACTCATATTTATAATCTATAATAAGTAATTTTAAATTTAATTTGTTCAATTTTGAGAATATATTTGCTAAATGAACCAGCAGGAGTACATATCTCACATCGTGCAAAGTTGTTGTATACTCATCTCTTTTATATTCTTTTAAAAATATTGCAATTTCTCATCTCTTCACAGAGTTTTTGACATGCGTCATTTAGAGGTACATTTATGTGTGAGAATGAGAATCGGATGACACGTGAGTCAATGAAATTTGTATGACAAGGATATCGTAAGAAAGTTTGATTGAAAACGAAATTACCCTTTTTGTCTAACTCACCGAAAACGGTTTCTGTGGAATTTATCAAAAAGCTTGGCTATTTGTGACATCCCTTCAAAGAACAGAACCATTTTCTAGTATAAATCCCTACTAGTTGACAAGTATCATTGAATGTCAGACCTAACCCATTTAAGAAGATCCTTTCTGTATTAGTTAAGGATGATGAAATGCTATTTAATTCGCTATTTTCGGAAACTTCCAGGAATTTTATTTCATACAGGAAAAAGTTAAAATCTATCAATAAATATTGAATCCTACAATGCAATTCGGGCTCCCTCATATAACTTATAACTTCCTTATTCCATTATTAGAGCATATGTGTATAATTAATAATACATAGTCCACTGATTTTGTTTATGATAATATTTGTCCGTTTCCGGAAGTGTTTATTCAATGGCATAATGGAAACTGATAGTGTTTTATCAGATTATATTAAGGGGCAATAAAAACGAATAATTTATACATTATTTATATGGCTAGATCAAGTGTATTGCTGCGATATTCTCCAACAGATTCAATCTAAAATGATATATCGTACCATTCATGTATGGATGGAAAAAAGAATGGGCCGCATTTATGGTCAAGTATATATGTACACTTGAATGAAAACTTACTTAAATTGTTTTGATTAAATTAATTTGCTACCTCTTTTACGTAATTTTAAAAATTTATAGAGAAAAATAAATTTTCTTGTTCTCCGAATTTCCTAATGGTCTTCGGATATCCAAAAGGTAATTCTACCAGTTCATCACAACTTATTTTAATATTTTATAGTTACAAATTATCTATTTTCACCATTGATTTTTTCAATTTCTTTTAGACTATTGATTAAAATTTTGTTTTATTATTAACACAAAATTTTGGCATTGCTTTTTCAAGTGTTAAATATATATATACAGAGCCAGTAGAGCCGCTNACAGAGCCAGTTAGAGCCGCTTGGAGGCCCAGGTCTGACATCATATGTGGCCCCTATATAATGAAAAATATAACATAGTTTTTAGAACTCTCTCTATCTTACTCTATTACATTCTCTCAAAATTAAAATTTCATTATTCGTGTCCAATGCTATGAAATATTTAATATTACGCAAAATACCTAGTTAAGAAATTATTTTGAAAGAAATTTTGAAAATATTAATAAAATGGAAAATTTTTAAAAAAGTTAATTATAGTACCTTCAATCGATCTGAAATTTTGAAAGAATGTATTGTTCTCCATCTGCCAATTTCCAGCTATATCTAATTACGGGAAGTGGATTAATTTGCCGTCACAAGATTTGGTGGCTCATACAAACATTGAAACATACAGACAAAGTGAAGTTAATATAGAGTGTTTAAAAATTTTGAAAGCATGCATTGTTCTCGACGACGACTAGATTTTATTTAATGTCCAATTAGCCATTATCAATTGCGATTTGGGGTATGCACTCAGGAACTAGTTTTTAAAACTAAATTCCACATCAACACGTTAAAACTGATAAGTAATAATTTTATAATGGCAGTTGATTATGCACTTCGATTAGATAAAATAATAAAAGGGAAAAACCTTGAAAAAGTAGTGATTATAAGAAATTTAATCTTTACTTGTCATATAGAAGATGAAAATATACAATATTTTATACAGTAAGACGATGCTTTATGAACAATATTAAAGTGTATATGGATAATTCCTAATAATATTTTCATATGCCTTAAATATCAAGCCTGCCCTGGTTGGACATTATAAAATTAATAGGGAATAATAGGAAAACTGAATTCAATAAAAATTTTAATAGTCAACATTAAAATTCTGCAATTAAAATGGTGGTCAATTTTCTAATAAAATGCGGCCATACCAATAATGCAAATCTGCCCTTTTTAGATTGGCATTAAATGTGATGTTCCTGTGAAAAGTGTTTAATTGCGATATGCATCAATTTAATATATTTTTGTAATATGGTCACTAGCCTCAATTATACATTAATAATTTTATTATATTTTTATATATTTTAATTTTGATTTTATTCAAGTCTAATTTCTTAACCGATTTCCAAATATTTTAATAATATTTCAATTGTGCATTCTGTGAATCTATTATTATTATTAATATTATTATTATTATTATTATTATTATTATTATTATTATTATTATTATTATTATTATTATTATTATTATTATTATTATTATAAATTATTTCCAATTTATTTTAATTATTGAACATAAAAAGCAACAAAGTAAATGACAAGTCCAAAAATTGAAAGGAAAATTAAGTAACTATGGAGATAAAATGGAAGACAAATAAAAAAGATTAGAGATAACTGAATATTTTCCTGGTTTACATAAGAAAGCAGAAACAACTGACCATGAAAATTGTAACAAAATAAAGAATTGGATCAGAGAAAAAAATATGGTACTTTATGTATCTTATTGTAGATATAGATATTATCAAATAATATTTTGAATTAGTATAAAATATAAATTTATAAAATTTTAATCTCATTGTTATTATAGTACAATTGAGTGATATAATTGTTTATTTTATTTTAACAAATTTTTAAAATATAAATTTCCAAATAAAATAATTAAAACAAATTTCTTATTTATCGTTTCAAGGAATTTTAAAAACGACACTTTTTAATACTAATTTGCTGACACCTTGTAAATTTTTTAATGCATGAGAAATATTCCATGATTTAATTATTTATATTTAATCAAAACTTCAATCTGATTTTATTATTCAAAATTCGAAGAAAATGTTGAAAAATCCCATTGGATCCCTAATAGGTAGCTTAGTAATAACAAATAATTCAAATCTATTTTTTCGACTGAGAAACAATCGCCAAGAATTTCTCCACTTCACTTCCAGTATGAACAACTCATTTAGTGGCAATCATATATCGACTCGTAGGAATTTTCTATTAAAAATGTTTCATATAGGCATTATTAGAGTGAGACTCTCTGGCAGCATACATAAAACACAGAAAGTAATCAATTTAAAAAACACAATTCCCACAAACTGTCAATAAATTTAACAGAAGTGAAGTAATTATAATATTTTAAATTCAATTATCATTTCTACTTTCATCTTACAAAAAATAATTAATGTAATTATTATTAAAAATAATAATAAGACAAAAATTTCTAATTAGAAATTCATTAAATCTTAATCTTATTTGATTAAATGATTAATAAATATTTTTTGATACATAGAAAGAATTGTCAGACTCCTTCATGTAAAATAATTAACATTGTATAATGTGTAAATTATTTCAATCTATGAATAATAATGGTTTTATTCCAATGACTATGCACAGAAAAAGTTCGATTTGATATAATCTACTTGCTGTTACGAAATAATATTTATTTTTAGTGATTGACTAATTTTTAGAAAATCTCCAAAACTCACGTGACAAATTTTTTACATTTGTGTATTAATTTTTGACAAATTACAAAAGATTAAATTGTATGTTTAAAGTAATTAAATTAATTATTTAACTATTCGGTTGTTATATTAAAACGTAGTGATAACTTAATAAAAATATTATTTATCCAGAATAAATTACTTTTAGTTTATCTTTTGCATTTTCAATTCCACATTTTACATATGTCTACTCAGCTCATTATTTACGAGTATCTAAATAAATATATCAATTGTTAATCAAACATAGTTTTCTAGATTAAAGTCTGAAAATTAATTTTTAATCTCGTCAATAATTATCAGGAACAAACGTCAATTATAATTCGAGACATTATAAAAAACAAATTAATATTATATCATAAGTGTTGGTTAGTTATTAGAAAACAAACGTGATTAATAAAAATTGAATCATCAGCGCGTGCGATGATGTCATTTGGAAAATTAAAATAACAGCCACATCGAATATCATATTTCTAATCATAATACTTAACTTATCAATAACCATCAAGCATCGTTTACATTACATATTAATGTGTAATTTATTAGTCATTAAAAGGAATAATATGAAACTTTCTTAAAAATGTATTTTACTGCTTCAACTAAAATTGACAACATTAAATTCATTGCATACACGATTCAAATATGCAATTAATTGCACTTGTTTACAAAACCGAAAATAGATTATTTGGAGTTAAGATAAAAACTGTACATTACTTTTCCATTGACATATACATTAAACTACAAAATAAAAACTTTAAACGTAAATCCTGATTTAAATCAGAAAAACAGACATACATAATACAATCAAACAAAGTTGAGAAGCATCACGATAATTATGTGGAATTGTTATAAAATCGATCCACTTTCGTAGACTAGAACAAAAGACTTAAATCAATTAAAAGTTCATTTAATGTTCTTCTGTTGGTTCTGAACTTTCGGCACCAGTATCGTGACCATTAGCAATAGGTGTTTCATCCTTTGCCTCGGTCACTTCAGGTGATACCTCTTTTTCTCCTTCATTATGAATTTCTGGAGTTTCAACCGATTCAACTTTTTCTGATGCAGCTTCAACATTTCCATTTTCTTTGACAAGTTCATTTGGCTCTTCAACAACTCCGTTTTCTTTAGGCGGTTCAACAGTTTCTTCTTTAACACCATTTTCTTTAGGTGCTTTGACTTTTTTCTCTTTTCTCATTGATACTTTTTTGAACCATGAAACAATGCTTTTCTTTTTCACCTAAAAAAATAATGATTCTGAAGTAAAATTTAAAGGTTACTTCTGGTGCAGGTTCTGTTTTATCTACTCCATTTGATTCTGGTTTTGGTTGGTCACCATTAGCTTCCACAATAACTGGAGTTTCAACTGTTCCATCTTCGTTTATCACTTGTTCATCTTTATTAACCTTTTCAGTTGTTGGAACATTAAATTTTCCTGTCTTATTTCCCATTTGAATGTCTAAATTAATAAAAATTTAATTAAAAAAATTCAAAATATAATGGAATAAATACGCAAGTCAACACGCACCGAGCAATCAAAGTACAAGCCAATGGACGCTAGTATTATTTACACATTATAACATACTTAAAATATAGATTTTATTAATGTCAAAATATTAAAGTATGCATATATAAAAAGGGAAAAAAAATTAACTTACAATATAATTTCAGAAACGAATTCCAATTTATGCTATCTAACCAAAATATAGTTTAATAAAATAATCTGACAAGATGGCTGCGTTAAATAAATGATTTTGATTGGCTCTCCTATGCAATGAGTCAGACCAATTATTCTTTGTATGATTGACTAAGACAAGCAAAAGGAAAACTACAGGCAAAATCGGTTTTGTCACAATTTGCAGAGGTATGTATTACGTGTGTTTCTGACTAACAAGTTGCTTAATCATTTCAATTGATGATTTTTACAATGTAATGTATATTCATGTAACAATTTTTAATTTTTGATAACCTTAAAATTAAATTTTATAAATAAAATATTAGTTAAACCTTGAAACAAATAGTTAAAATAAACATTGTGCGCTTCGATTATAATTTGTTACTGTGATAATCTGAATTATAATAAAAATTTTGAAGCTAAATTAAATGAAATCCTGTGTGTTTATTATTGGAGAAAATCTAAAAATTAATCATTATTTATGCCAACAAAATTGTTTAGCTGAAGTTATTTAACATTTGATTTCAAAAATATTTTGTAGACAAATTTAATTATTTTTAATATAAATTTTTAAGACTTTTGGATAATTTTAGATTCACAATACATGTTAAATACGAAAAAAAGTGAGGTTCATTTACAATCTATGGTTTGGTATCATGGGCCAATAACCCGAGATGCGGCTGAACAGTTGTTACAACCTCGGGAAGAAGGATTATTTTTAATAAGAGAAAGTGTTAATTATCCTGGCGATTTTACATTGTGTGTTTGTTATCAAGATGGGGTTCAACATTATAGAATAATATATGATAAAAAAGAAAGATATACGATTGACGAAGAAGAGTATTTTTCTAGTTTGGAAGAATTAGTCGATTTTTATAATTCTGATGCAAATGGATTAGTAACTTGTTTGACTAAACCATTACCGAAATCTGGACTTCCTATTTATCCACCAGTAATTCATTATTTTCAACAAGCCGGATGGGTTTTTCCAAGAGACGGTTTAGTCCTCGAAGAATGTTTAGGAAAAGGAGATTTTGCAGAAGTTTTTAAAGCTCATTATAATGGAAAAATTTTGGCAGCAAAATGCGTGCTCCAAAGCAGCAAACTAACTTTTGTCGGAATCAAAGAAGCGTCTGTAATGACAACTGTGAGACATCAAAATTTAGTACAGTTCCAAGGTTTAGTAATAGATTCAGATAAAATCTATTTATTAACCGAATATATGCAAAATGGATCTCTTATGAATTATCTGAGAACTCGTGGAAAATCCGCAATCACTCCCATAAATCAATTGATGTTTTCAATAAGTATCGCCAATGGAATGTCATATTTAGAGAAAAAAGCTTTAGTTCATCGTGATCTTGCTTGTAGAAACATTCTGCTGGATAAAAACATGGTAGCTAAAATCGCCGATTTCGGATTGTGTAGAGAAACCGATTCCTATGAGCTCGGAGGGCGAGTTCCCATCAAATGGACCGCTCCGGAAGCTGTGAAAAATAATCAATTTAGTCCTATGTCAGACATGTGGTCGTTCGGTGTAGTACTGTGGGAGATATACAGCTTCGGCAAACTGCCATATTCCGGCATCTCAGTCCAACATGTCATGTCAGAGATCGAGCAGGGCTATCGGTTGCCGTGTCCCCAAAATTGTCCTGAGGAAATCTATTCCTTAATGGATGCAGCTTGGGTCATCAATCCGGCACATCGACCGAACTTTCTACAAGCTCACAAAGTGTTGACTACAATTCTTAATTCCAAAAACTCAATTATTTCCACTCAGTGTTAGTGGAAATCTTTTTTTCCATCTGGTGTGTGTGTGTGTGCGCGCGGAAGTTTTCTGTGTTTGTATTGATTAGCTGGCGTTTGATATTGATCTGCACTTTTGTAAATTATTTATAGATATTTTATTACGCTATTCAAATGGTAGAAATTATTCTATTGTTTAACAGAATCAAACCTTTTTTATCACAATGGAATTTACGGAACGGTTGCTTAGAAGTTTACCAACATTGATGATATCTTTTGTGTTAATAGATGTTGTAATTATTTTTTATCTATATTTTCATTAAATAAAGATTTATTTTTGACTTTTTTCTAACAGAAAAAGAGTTCAATTCTAATTTTCACTTGTTGGGTAGAGCTGACGTTTTTGTGTGTGTGTAAATGTTCTAGGGTTGCTGTCATCAATTCTTCCCAAAACACAAGGACTATTTTACTTTACCATCCGTGCACCCATGTCAACGATTATATTTTGGTAATGTAAACAGCTTGTGAAAATCAAAGTTCACATCACCTTAAGCTCTACGGACCTCTTTTTTTGTAATGTTAAATCGCATTAATCTTTAAAAGAAAATTCTCATTTCCTTGAATCTATGTTAACCCGAAAAGCTGTAAATTATTCGCATTAAAATTTCATTTCCTTAAAACCCAAAATTTTATTCCACTTTGTAGTGGGGTGTTAGACGGCCTTAGCAAAATCTATATAAGTATTATATACAAAAAATGGAACGTCGCTTTCCATTCACCGAAATTTGAAATTGTTCAGAATTATATGTTCGAAAGCCAACAGAGTACTATGAGCCAGGAATATTTCCCAATACCCTACTGTGGGTAATCTTGGCTAGGCATATTTCGCCGTTGTGATTCAATCATCTTTAATGACTTTGGAAATGTGTCCAACAAATCGGTAAACAAGCATCCGTCAAATTCCTCCGTCGATTGTCACTTGCTGGACCTCATTGAATCAAATTAACCCTTTTTCATATCGTCGCCTGTCTCAAAGAGATAAACTGTCAAGCGATAACTGACATCGAACCTCTTTCAAATCAACATCGATTATTTAAACTCTTACTGATAATGATATAATGATAATAATCTTATTAATGAAAGAACGGAGGATGATGTGGTAGATAATGAAATTATTATTATTATTATGAGTTACAATGTTTGGTATATTGATTCTGTGTTTAGACATTTTTAAAATTATTTAAGTTTAATTTTGAAAAAAACAAATGATATTGGAATTGCGTTTGTTTATATAAGTTAAATTTGTAAATATAGTTTTGTAAATTTTAAATATCTATTATAAATAAACTTTAAGAAAATGAATTTTGAATTATTAAATGAAAACGAAAAAATCCTGAAATTTATAAACACTACAGTGGTGTCAAAAGTGGTCAAAAAGCATTGGTCAAAATATTTTCATCGATTGTGTTGTCTATGTTGTTTTGGACGTGAATGTTTAATAACAAATCATGGATATTTATCCGAAGTTGGAGCTATTTTACTTGATGAAATGTTAGAATTAAATATCGTTCCTATTACGAGATTGGCTCAGTCAACAGGTTTAGCAGTCAGTCATAATACAGTTTTCAGTGGCAAAATTCCTTTGAATCGTTTATTTGGTGTACGCGCATTGATTCAGTAAAACAAATTTGAATTATTTTAATTCTACTTAATTTTTTATCAATTTTGATGGTGAATTTCCGTAATTTATTATTTCTTTTGTTTTCTAATTTTCTAATTTTATTATTTTAAATTAATTTTACCGCCATGATGGATACGAACGTTTTCTAGAATATTCTGTTGTTTCGGAGATTTTATTAAATAATTCCTATTTATTTTAGTTCTTATGTTATTTCAGGTTAGTTTTTGGTAATTTAATTCTTAAATTTTTATCTTTTAATTAATTTCCACTAGCTACTTCGAGACCATGATGGATTTCGCCATTTTTATAGAATATTCTAGTTTTTTGTACATTTATGTTGTAAATATTTTATCCTTACTTCATTTTCTGACGTTATTTCGAGGAAATCTTTCTAATTTCATTTCTATATCCTTATCGCTAATAATTCAAATTTGCCTACTTCTGTTGTGTATCTATGTTGTGTTGGTTTGGATTTCATTTAATAATTCTTGTTTTTGTTTCATTTTAGTTTATTTTTGTGTTTAGTGGATTCTATTTGGTTGTTTAATTGATATTTGGACGTGTTTGACTTAAACTCAACTTGATGTTATGTTTGCGTGCTATGTCCTGAAATTTTCAGCCACGATTCAACTACTTGGCTCAAAATCAATTCTAGCCCAACAAAACGAATGAAAACTATCATATGAAAGAATCCTTAAAAATTAGTTGATTCATTCAGTTGCAACGCAAAATGTTCACTAACCTGAAATCTGTGGATAAGCTGATTTTCTATCCATTTGAATTTTTCATTGACTCTACGAGCAACAGTGTTATTGGAAAGTGCAATTGGTTCAATTTCTTCTAAGTTTCTCTTTCCAAACCTAACTCCAACTAGTGTTTCTTCTCGAAAGAGCCTGCCGATCTCGCTTTCTCGGTGTCTGCTCAATATTACTGCTCTAACCCACTCGTATCTGGGTCAATCAATTCATCGGCACCCTTTCTGTACCATTCATAGAGGATGCACCGGTCACGACCAAACTCATTTAATGTACCAATTAAACATCCAATACTCAATCACTGACCATTCAAATTTACTTTTAGCATCAATATTTAGTATTATTTTTCAGAAAATTCGGTTGATTATATTTTGACTACGCAATTTATTTTCTGCACGTGTTTCTGCAACTCGATAATCCTTCAAGTGGTTGACTCTCGTCCAAATGCCACCCACACAACCCCGCGATGAGTGAACTCAGTCGTTTACACCTAATTCCGAAAGTTAAAAGTCTCTAAAATATACGTTGGTGTGTTCATCATTGGATGACTCACCATTTAGGAGAATTATTTTCATTTCTACTTCATTTATTCAATTTTATTAATGGTTTAACAAGTTTTTTTAATTTAAGTAAATTTTAAGGCTTGAAATTTGATTTTATATAGTTAAATCCATCTTTAAATCCATTTTTAAATTTTGCAGCAAAAATCTTGAAACTAACAATAAATATTTAATCAAAGAATTTATAAATAACAAGTTTTAATTTTTCCACAAAAACCGCCAACTCCAAATTATTTAAACAAAATGATATCTAAATCTCCTCTTCTTAAGAATTTTTCTAATTCTTCAGCCACTCGATTCTTCTCTCTTTCGTTCCTTCTTGTGAATGTAGTTCGACTCGATGAGGTGATAAAAATCTGGCGATTTTATATGGGCAATCGTATTGCATACCATCCTTGTGCCTGTTCTGTGGCTCTTTACGTACGAGTACCTCCTCCCCACCTCGAAAACACGAGTGCCCCTCTTTGTTTTATCCATAGCTCTCATAGTGTCTGCGGCTTTACTCGAGTTAAATCTCGCGTCTTCGATTCTTTCGCTTCTTGATATCTCGGCTTGTTTCAGGTTAGATTGTAGGTTAACACTCCGTCCATAAATTATCTCAAATGGTGATAAACCTGCAGCACTTTGTCGACTGCCATTTATAGTGAACTCTATTCTGGGTAGAAGTTCGTGCCAGTTTCTCTCTTCACATCCACCTGCCAATGTTGCTGTAATAAGATCTCTTACCGTTCGTATGGCTCATTCGGCTAAACCATTTGATTGGTGCTGGTAAGGTGAGCTGAATTCCTGTTTGATTCCAA
Source organism: Schmidtea polychroa (assembly GCA_959609185.1). Lineage (NCBI taxonomy): Eukaryota > Metazoa > Platyhelminthes > Tricladida > Dugesiidae > Schmidtea > Schmidtea polychroa. Next base: position 64,089 of record CAUHTR010000599.1, on the reverse strand, counting down.
GTTTCTGTAGCTTCTGTCTTATGAAATTCCCTTCGAAATTTCGGCCTCTATCTGTTAAAATGCTCTTCGGTTTTCCAAATCGATAGATCCAACTATTACGTATTGTTTTGAAAATTGTCCCTTCGTCTTGCTTTGTGATTGTAGTTAAAGAAGTCAGTTTGCTAAACCGGTCCACCATTACTACGATATTGTTGGGTACTTAGGGGTGTGTCATTTTAAAGTTTAAATACGTTAGTGGTAATCATAGGTATTCACTCGACTCTTTCCTAAGTACCTCCATGACTATTGTACTTTAAACCATTTGTGCACCCATGGCGACGACCATGTTGGTACTGTACACAAAGGCGAAAAAACAATGAGCAGGGGAGCTCTATTGCTAAAACTACTCCCCATTGTATTTTCTCTTCGGGTTCTAGACGGCCGATAGAAGGTCTTACGTCATTATTCACTATGTATGCTGTTTTTAGATTATTTGTGGTCCTCATTTCTAGATGTTTCTATTGTTTCCTTTCAAAATTTTGTGCAGGGATGCGCCCTTATTTTTCTATTAAAAAATGTTGGTAGGTATTTTCCTTGATAATGATGAATATTTAATCTATCTTCCAAAAAATTTGAGCAGGGATCGGCCATTATTTCCAAGTTAATCCACACTTCCTATAATATTTAAATTGTTCTTCAAAAAATTTGAGCAGGGAACTGCCTGTATTCTTAGTCCTAACCTATGTTTGACCAAAGTTACTTCCAGCGACGGACCCGTGGAGAAGCCTCCACATTTAGGCCCGAAATCAGCTGCGTGATTGAAAAGCCGGCATACTCACCAGTCTGAGCATCCCGAAGGTACCCCAAACCATGGTATGCTGGAGTATTACATTGTATTCGTGTTTCTATCTTAATTTTCTTCATTAATGTAGTCTTTATTCTGTTCGCGTTTGTTTCCAATTTTAATAATTTCCTCCGTTTACAATATTGGTCACCCTTTATATTCCTCTTTTTTCATTATCGTTGCTAATTTTTCAGACTTAGTTATTATTCTTAACTCGATTCTGCATTATTCATTCTATATTCTCATCTATTTTCCTACATGGTTGTCTATTTTCAATTCGTTCTTCGTCTTTTTCTTTCACAATCTCATTATTTTCAGTTATGTATCAGTCTATGACTTCGGCTGTATTCTCGTTTATATTCCCGTCTTGGTTTCTTTCTAGGTACTCATCTATATTCTCGTTTATCTTTCCTTTTACATTCTCGTCTATATTCACGTCTGTCATTTCCGTTTATATTCGTAGCCATTATTCTCATTTATATTCGCATCTATTATTCGCATCTATTATTCGCATCTATTATTCATTTTCCTTTGACTCTCTTTGTCCTCTATTATTCTGCCTACCAGTTATCTTATCAATTGAGTCTTTAATCTCTAATTGTTTCCTTTACTCCGCTCTGTCTTTTCCCATTTACTTGGTCTTCTTTTTATTTCTCCTGTATGCTTCTTTTTACTACTCTTCCGGGTTTTCCCCACTCTCCTGATTCCGGATGCGAAACACTCGCACTGGTCGATCTCTGATCGTGTGGTGATCAGTCACATGCAGAAATGTTCCAGTATATGCGATGGGCCCTGTTTCACATCTTTCGTCAGGACAGTTGGTACTTTCCTGGGCCTTATCCGCACTACGCTGAGCGTAGCTCATAGGTTGTGGATTTCTTAAATCCTAAAAAAAAATTTTTCCTTATTCATTTGCTCTCAATTTATTCTCATTTTTTCGTCGTGCTCTTAATCTACTTATCTCGATTACTCTTGGTCCTTCCTCATTATTCTAAATATATCCACGTCTCTTGTCTGGTTAACGTTTTATTGCTATCGCTTTTACTCTCACCGCTTCGGTTGACTTGTTTCTCGTTAATATGCTCACTATTTCCTCAGGCAGATCCCTCTCGCATCACTCGTTAATATTTGTTTATCCATTTTATTCGTTTCCCTTCTATTCGTTAATGGTTTATTTACTAACCATCCCTGCTCAATTTTGTAATTTATCAAGCTTCCGTATTGGTATATTTTCCTTAGCTTTGATTCTTTATGTTACCTCTCACTAATTTCCCCCGTCATAATGTTTCTCATTTCGTATATTTTACGTTTTTCAAAATTTGTCCGTTGTTTTTCTGTTGATGGGCCTCTTTGTTCCACTCCTTATATTTTATGTTTTTAACTTATTTCCGCGTCTATTTGCTATTTTACTTTTGGCACGTAACTTTGTTTGTTCATTTATTTTCATTATCGCATTTAATTGTTTATCTATGTCTACATATACACACATGTAATTATACATATATCCTTATCCATACTTATGTATTCATTATGCATATCCACCTATATCCGGATACCTACATCTATATGCATTTCTCCCTAACTGTCCCTGGAGTGGTTGATATTATTGCTTTTATCATTTCTGAATTTATTCAAATTATTCAAATTTATTATTCGAATATCTACAATTGTAACTTTTTGTTTCGTAATAAAAGTCCGTTCATTTTCCATTATTGTAACTTTTTCTTCCAGAATTTATTCAAATTCTAACAATTGTAACTTTTTGTTTCGTAGTAAAAGTAGGCAGTATCTTCGTTTTCCATGGTTAAAACTTTTGTTCGATGTTTCTAATTGATCTCATTTTTGTTAGCGTCTCTTGTTATTTTAAATGATTGTGTCGTGATGTTAAGCTTTCAATTTTTTGTTCTACTTCATTGTATCGTGTTTCCTTTTATATTTATCGTTTCTTGCTGTTTTGATTTTTCATTCAAATGTCTTTGCCCTTGCTTTCTTTCTGTGAATTTGTTACTTGTTGTTTCCTGTTTGTCCATTTCGTTTTGTGTTTTCCTTGTCATTTTTATTGTGTTTATTTGTTCACATTCTATTTTGTTATATGTGCGCTCTTCATTTTCTGTCAATCATGTTTTTGTATAATTTTTCCCGTTTGTTCCTATTATTGCTCATGTCCATTTTGACTTTCATCTTGATCTCCCGTTTGTTGTTATCTTAGTTTGATCTCATTTTTCCTCCGCGTCTTCGCCAAATGTCGTCCTCGACATTGATTACTTGATTTATTTATTATCTTGTGTTCTCTCGGTTCTCAGTATTTTGTTCTCGTGTCCTCTCTACAATATTTGCCAAACGTCCATTTTCTCTGATTGATTTTCCTTACTCTTAAATAAGCGTAGATTTTAATATTTTTTGATTTTTCGCATTATTTTATTTTTGTTTATGGTGATCAGTCCTCTACTTTTATTATATATCATTTTGGTTGGGGTGTATACACCGATATATGCAATTATTTATATACAATTAGTCCTCTTTTTGGCACTCAGTTCTGCCATTACCGTCTCCTTTCAATGTTATGACCATGCTAATAGTTCGTTGTTTTTTTTCTCCTTTACGCAAAATACAGATACGGTGTTCTTCTGCTCATTCTACCTCCCTCTCGGAATATTTTACTCATCATCTTATAACAATTTTCAATGAATACTATGCTGGATTTGTTATAACTATTTGTACTTCATCTTCAGCTTACTGCATTTTCCTTTTCCCGTTTCCTTTTTACGTCTGATATTCTCCATTACATTCTGATCATATCTTTCTCTCCTTGATTTCCCCAGCTATTCCTATTAGTTAATTTTCTTGCATTGGCTTTATCATTTGAGTTGTTCTATTTCTCTTCCACTTAGTTCAATTTTTCATCTCTGGCCCATGATTATTCTTTCACGAACAAATTCATTGTTCAAATTTTCAATTAGATTGTTCCTCCATGAGATTCCTTGCTTCTGTATAGCTAATGTTATTTACGATAGCATGACGCTTTTCTGCTTCCATATTTCTCCTGTGGTGGTCTTGGGATTGATTTCCATTGTGATCCGTTTCATTCTATTAATTCACCTACATTGATTCCTAATCTTTTATCTGAATTTTATTTCATTTTACTTCCCGAAGTTATATACTAATTATACCGCGCTGATATATATATATATATATATATATATATATATATATATATATATATATATATATATATATATATATATATATATATATATATATTCGCATAATCACATACATTTATATATTCATCGTTCACTCTATATAGAGTCATAACCCTCTCTATGTATGTGGGTTCGTAATTCGTGATACTTCCAAGATCTCTTCCCACTGTTCCTGTTTTAATGTCTTGTACTTTTGTAGGTTTCTTTCAGAAATTCTAAAAATTTCTAAAAATGTCTGTAAATGATTTATTATTGTGCGTTTATTCACTACAACGATTCTACATATCGAAAATTTGCACGCAATTTTTACTATGTGTTGTGTTTGTGTGTGTCAGTTAATTTTTTCTACCACTTTCTCACTTCCTATATTAAATGCGTTTGTTCATTGCGACGCTAAAATTCAACACACAAGTAAGTTTGTATGTTTATATAATATACACGTATTGATTTTATTTTTACATTATAGATGCGTTTGTTCACTGCAAACGGGTGTATTTACAATATTTTTGCAAACGATTTTTTCTGTAACATTTATATTTTTACTAATTTTTGAATTCTTCAAGTTTAAGTAATCAATTGTATATTTTTAAAATTTCTTGTTGGATGAAAACTTAAACTTTATATTCATTATGCAACTAGTTCTTAGGACAACTAAATTCTTCCCATATACTATATTGGAAAATTGTTTTTGATTTAATAATATATTCTCGAAACAACTTATGAATAAAGTTAAATCTTCTTATAATAATGTGAAATAAATAGACACTTTGACAGTGATGTAATGTACACTTAAATTACTATGATTTGCGCTGAAAACAGTTGTTTTTCACTGTAATTATAGATGTATAATTATTTCTCATACTTTATAGCATTGCGGGAAGCCCTAATGCGTATTACCAACAATGCAAAGTTTTTGGGGAACCTAAAGGTCAATTGTTAAAGTTAAAACATTTTAATGTGTGTTTAGAGTGCTTTTGGCAGCTATTGATCCTTATTATAAAGGATTTATTGCCAAGAAGATTTTTCCTATACTTTCGATTCACCCTAATAATTTTTCATCATGATTTCCTAATTAATATTTCTTTCTAAAAGTAAAGTGAAATGTAGAGAAATAAGATACAAGAGCTGAAATTAACCAAGAATCAAGAAGAGCTCCAAGTGTTAGTTATTTAGAGGTTGATATGAACAATAGAGAGGCAGATACATCCTCATAATGAAAACAAACTTATACTTGGGTGTATATATACATTTGCGCTGAGTTATTACTTATGGGAAATTATTAAAATACAAAATGAGAAAATTTGTTTAAGTTATATGTTCCCGAGCATCTAAACAAATATGAACATTGGTCTACGTAATTTTAGATTACATACAGTGATAAGAATCTTTGATTTTGGTTGAATTTTCTTTAAAATTATTTCATATATACAACTTATGTTGTGTTAATAATTTAAGTCTATTTGTTTAAAAATATATTCAAAAAAATGATTGCGTAATAATTGTTATTATTCAAACAACCGATTTAAATGGAGAATTAATTAATTTAATAATAATGATAATTATGCGTGACAGCATTTATACTTATTATACTTTTAATATATAATAGTGTTTGTTACTTATAATACAATATATATTTTATTTATAAATTAGTTATTTAAATATCCCTAATATATGCCCTATTAAAAAGGCTTTAGCCATTCACCGTTGCGCATTATAATTTTTCATCCCTGTCTCGTAATTCATAACTATTTGCATGGATCTTTCTAACAACGACAAAAGTTCCTGTATATTGGTCTTCTACTTTTTTTCTCACATCTAACTTCTTCATTTATATCGAATTCTAGGTGTATCCGTTTTTCATTTTTATAAATTAAATTTCTTTGTTTTGATTGCACTTCTACTATTTTACTTCTATCGTTGTATATTCTTTTATTTTTGTTCCATTCTCTAGATATTCGGAAACCAAATACTGCTCCTGACGGGCTCTTTCCAATTGTGCTTTGAATAATAGCATTTAAAGTAAACCCAATTTCTCTTAAGTTTATCTCTTAATGATGTACTGATAAAATCTCTTATTGTTCGAAATCGTCTTTTAATCAAACCATTAGTGTTATGATGATAAGGGATAGAAAATTGTAACTGTATATTGTGATTCTTTGCCAACTTTTTTATCAAGTTAGACTCAAATGTTTTGCCACAATGAACTTGAATAATTCTCGGTGCCCCATATTTTAATATCCAGAATTTCATAATAGTATCCACTGTAGTTTTTTCGTCTTGCTTTACTACTGCTGTTAACGAAATACATCTACTACACATATCCATAATTCCCAAAATATATTTCTTTCCATGAATGTTTGCCACAAAAGGTCCACAAAAATCTATCGCTATAACCTCAAACGGTTACACAACCTGTGTTTTTGCAACTATTTCTTTTGTTGTCAAAGTTTTTCGTTTCTGACATATTTCACAACTTTGTATATATTGAGTTTGCAATTGTATTTAATTCCTCCATATCGTAATTAACTTTTAAATAATCGATAACATGTTCATTACCTAGATCTTCAATCTGTGACAGGACAGTTCCTATGCTGTCGAAACTGGCATCCGTATCCAAAATAAATTCTTTCTTATAATCAAGATATATTAGTAGTTGATAGTGCTTTCTTCAATTCCTCAAAGCTTTCTTGACATTCTTGTGACCAAACTAACTTATCTATTATCTCTATTATATTCTTGCGAATTTTGAATAATCCTTTATAAACTTTCTGTAATAATTGCACAGTCCTAAGAAACTTCTCAAATGTTTTAAACATTTTGGTTTTTGAAACTATTTTATGGCTTCAATTATAGCTTCATCGACTTTAACACCTTCACAAGTTATAATGTGTCCGAGAAATTTTATCTCCTTCACCAAAAAATTTGCTTTTATTCAGGAGTTATTTTCAATCCTGCTTCTTTTATTTTTTCTAATACTTCATTTATTCTTTTTATATGATCCTCTTTGTCTTTTGACAATATTAAAATATCATCTAAATATAGCAATATAGCATATAGCAATTTTCCATACTATTTGTTGTTAAATGATATTAATTAATTTTTGGAATGTAGCTGAATCAACGGCAATTCCGAATGGTATCCTATTAAAGCAAAACTACGCTGTCTCTTCTTGGGAATTTGCAGTCAATTCAACCTGATAATACGTGCATTCCAGATCACTGGTTCTGAAGTACATTGATCCATTTAATGAATCTAACATTTGTTCGATATTAGGCTTTGGAAAGATTTGTCTTTCCGTCATTTTTTAAAATTTCTAAAATCTAAACATAATCGAATATCAATTTCTCCTTACTTCCAGACACATACTAACGGCGTATTCCATGGTGAATCACACTTCCTAATTATGTCGTTTTCTTCTAAACTTTTAATAGCTTCTTCAATCTTTTCTTCTAGGTGAGGTAGTTGTCTTCTTGGGTTCAAATGGATTGGCCATTCAATAGTTTTAATATCATGCTTTAATAGATTGGTTTTGCCTATATCCCACTTATCTATCATAAATACTTCGGCATTTTTTATTACTCCATAAAGCTTGTTGTCACACCTTAATCCTACTAATTCTATTGCTCTTTTTAAATCAAAGTTCATCGCTCGTTCGTTTCCAAATTTGGCTTCAATATTGCATATTTTTATATTATTATTATATTCGGTTGCATTTGTGCTGTTATTTCCTCTAACTTTCATTAATTTTATATCAAACCTACGTAATAAATCGATTCCTCCAATTATCGATGGAGATACATTTTCAACTACTACAAAAACAATATTTTCTTCTCTATTTCCTATATTTATTATAAGCTTGAGTCTTCCCAGTTTTTAATGGACTACGATTTGCACACAAAATTTTTGTGTTCGTTTAAAAATGGATTTCCGATTTCTTTTATAATCGAGCTATTAATCACATTCATTCTTACTCCTGGATCCAACAAACAATTCTTAAAATCCACCCATCTCATTATAAACCATATCATACTGATCCTTCTTCAAATATGTTTCATTTCTATTTTGTATTCTACAGTCACATGCTATCAAATATTCTATCCTTTTCATTATGTGCATAAACCATATTTTCTGCTTTCTTAAAAAAATATTTTTACGTCATCTATCGATAAAATTTGAGTACAATTATTTCCGTATTCTTTTTATTATCGTCATCAAATTTTATTTTTTAAAATTATTTTCATTCCGCATATTTAAAATAATTGCATCATCAATACTTTATTTTTTATTGACTTTCTATTTTTTACATTTTCTATTACATAACATTGATTCGCTTTTTAAAATTTGTTTTCAGCTCATTATTTTTTCAACTATATCGATATTTCCCACAATTCTACTGCTGAAATTATTTCTAATTACATTATTCTCATCCAAAATTTTATTATTTACTTTATTTAAATTACCTACGAAAGGAATTGTACTATTCACGTTATTATTAATATTTTCTATATTATTGGCATTACTGGCATACACAATCGTCATTATTATCTATTAATTTATTGCTCCGATCATCTCGCTAAAGATGGAGCTTCTCGGATTGGGTAGTCTTCGTCTTAACATGAGGTATTTTCGTCATTCTCGGCTTGATCAGTCCAAAACGCGGCTACCTGTGTCCGTCTCGGTGGTCCACGCTTATCTGGGTATCTTCTCCTGTCTTGTTTGGCTCCATCATTGAAATCAGTAAGTGGTCTCTTCTACCGCATCCTGAACACGATATTGATGGGCATTCTCTTCTGTTATTTCTACTATCTTTACACGCAAAACATCTCATCTCTGCATTCTGTGCTCTTTAATTGCACTCTCTTGATTGGTACCCTTCTTTTCCACATCGAAAGCATTTCTGAACCCTTGGTTTACGACATTCTCGACTCATATGACCCACCTCCTGACAATTCCAACATGTAATAACTGGTATGTTTCCAACCGGCATTTCTCTTTGATAGAATTTGTTCTGGCAATTATCTACTTTCATCCTCAGTGTTGAATCATATCTTTGTTCACTCCTTTGTGAATTTGTAAAAGTTCTGCTTTGGTTCTATATATCGGCAAATCCTTGTCTTGTCTTGATAATACTAGCAAATGTTTCCATCCTTCTATTCAAAACTGAAATTCCCGATACTTCAATATTTATATCATCGACCTTCTTTATCACTCCTTTTATTTCGTCGACGCTCATAGAATCTTTCATCTTTATTTCTTTCTGTGTATCCTTGTCTTTGATACATTGGACCAAAAAATATGACATTGATTCTTTCTTGTCCCATTTGTGCTTCAGAACTTAGTCAACCATCTTTTCCATTTTTCGAAATATGCTGGCGCAGTATCCTCGTTCTTGCATAGGGTTAGGAAATCCTCTATCAAAGTCGTTGGATTTTTGAAAGCCTTTTTCAATCTGTCTTCAAAACAAGTTTCATTTTCTTCTATTGCTTCATAAATCGGCAACAACTCTCTTACGATCTAGCATGTAATCATTATACTTTGTCTGGATTGTTCTAGTCCACATAATTGAAAATACCTCTTGCATTCTTCAATAAAAACTTCTACGTCGACGCTGCCGTCGTAAATATCTGGGATCATTTTTTTGATTATTGCCAGGGCCGCCATGTTAATAATTAAAGTCTATTTGCTTAATGATATATTCAAAAAACTGATTTAAAATTCAAATCATTTGAATGGCGAATTAATTAATTTAATAATAATGATAAATATGCGTGACAGCATTTATACTTTTAATATATAATAGTGTTTGTTATAATTCAATATATATTTTATTTATAAATTAGTTATTTAAATATCCCTAACATGTAGTTTACTTCGTTAAATTTGAGCTCCTCCTTTGCGAATTTCTACTGCTAAAACTTAGTTTAGTATGGCCCCTTTTTCTCTTTTTATACAACTATGACCAATGGAGAATGCGCATTTACAATATATTAACACGCAATGTACAATATTGTATAAGACAGTTGCATTATTTTATCACATCAAATCTTTTAAAGTGAAAATTTCAAATTAGTTAACGGTTAAGATTTGCATATAGGATCAGAAGAATAGCATAATTGATTCAGATTTCTAGTGTCACGAACAGTTTTAAAACGAAGCGAGAAGGTAGCAAAGATTCCTATACGAAACAGGCAGTGCATTGCACCCGTTGAAATAATTTATAGAGATTAATCGGACACATAGAACATTCTTTTGACAAAGCCGTCATCTTTTCTGATTGAACTCCTTGATACAGAGAGATTCTTAATATGTTTATTGTGTTGAGTTTTTATTTAGATAAATATTAAAATCGATGTTTCTGACTCGGTGTGTTCTGTAAAAACAATTAGATAAACAACACTCAGCGTTTATTTGTATTCAAATTCGTATAAACTACAATTTACAAAACTTGCAATAAAATGTCTATTCTGATTATTTAATAAGTCTCGCTGTAACTGCGTTAGTTCTGCACGTTCTGCACAATAATCACCTCTTTTTTACTCCTTTGATTTAACTTAATTCTTTTATTTTCCTTTCCTCTAATTCTATCTTCTGACTTTAATTTTCCTTTAATCCTATTGTTGATTTCTTCGTCCCTTCCTGAGGTAAAATGCCAATTGTTTGTGAGTTTGAGTTCCTTTAGAATAATTTGGTTTTCAACTAGATCGTCTCTCTCTTGACAATCTTTGCCTCGCGGCCTTTTTCATCTTTTCTCCTTCGAAAGAAATAATTAGATGTCCCATCGTGCATCTCCTTTACGATAATCTCTTTCCCGTTTTCCCATTACTCATGCTGTCACGATAACGGTTTTCCAGAATCCACTTTATTTACTTTTCTTTCTCTTTGCCAATTTCGGGTTTTCCTTAATTAATTAATTAATCTTCTGATTTTTTAAGTTTACTTGCATTTTGACCCTTTCTGAACATATTCTGATAAATCAGTTCTCGCCATAATCTTTCCCGTCATCTTATTTGCACCTGACTTCTAATGATTTTGAATCTTCAATATTCCATTTTTTATTATTTGGTAATTTTAAATTTAAGAACCCAAACAATTGATTTTCTATAATTTCGTATTCTTCGTCGTTCGGTTTTTAATGATACGATTCCGTCTGATTCCAAGGTATTCCTAGAAATTATCACCTTTTACGATAATTTAGTTTTACAACCCCTTTAAAAAGGAAATTGAACTTATATCTTTCATAAAACATTAGTAACAATATCTATGATATTTCATTAAAGGTCAAAGACCAAAAAGCAATCAGTTTAATGTACATTGCGTAACACAATACAATTTGAGAGTGATTACGCAATGTAAACTACTATTTAGTTGTATATCTATGTGTTTTGTTTAATAAATTTTAAAATGGGACCGACTGTTCTAACAGAGTGACAACCCAAGGAAATGGGGATCTTTTAATCTTTTTAAATTCATTTGCATTATATTTTATTTGTCTTTTCCAATAAATTTTTATTAATTTACTTCCGAAAATTTCTAATTTATCCATTATTACATATTAGATTTCGCGAATTTTCATTCCTTTTCGTTTTTTTTAAATTTGGAAAGTGATGATAGATTGATGGAAATTATGAGAAATATAGGAAAAAGTATTCAAAAGAGTAATTTATAATTGAAAGATTAAATTTAAAGTTAATCATTTTTAAATACGCTGAAATTGATTAATATATGGATCGAAGTCACGGAACAAGGAGAAAATTACTACAATCATATAAAAAAAATCCCAAAATTATTTCTAACTGAAAACATTTTATAATAGCTTCAAATATTTATTTAAATGACAATTTAATAAATCTTATCTTTCTCAAAAATATATCATAAATGACCTGAAATTTATAATAAATGGGAAATTTTAATTTCAATAAATATATTATTAACATAAAAAAGATTAGAGTTATTTTAAAAATTGAGAAAAATGTGAATTTAATAAATATATATAATTAACATATATAAATAATTAAGTTAATATTTTAATTATTAACCTCACATTTTTATTAAAATTTTATTATAAAAATATAAATATATAATTAATATATATAAATATTAAATTAATATTTTAATTCTAACCTTCACGTCTTTATTAAAATTTTATTATGAAAATTTTCGTCTATAAAAATTTTATAAATTATAAAAGTTTTATTATAAAATTTTTAATAATTTATAATGCCGAAATAAAAATGTGTTTGGATAGACAAGGGTCTCCAAAACTACTTATGTTTAGTAATTTACTTTAAACCAAGGAGGAACTTGTAATCGTACATAAATTGGTTATTTTAGATAATATTATATATTATACGTTCATATAGTTCATATAAAAATTGGTTGAGCTAGTAAAAAGTCAAGTCGAAAGTGCTTGAGCACTTAACTCTAAAATAATGAAATTTACATTACTTGTAGACCTTTGAATTTCTAATTCAAAGCGACTATTCTTTAGCTCTATTCCCGTAATATTCTTGAGTTAAGAGTTAATTAAGCTTTTGGGTCATTAGATAATAATACAATAGGCACCACATAAATATATAGCATAGGAAGCCAATATGAACCCATTATACTAGATCAACTACCTTTCTCGCAATGTTAGAAAAATGGTTTACTCAACTTTTAGCAGAAAATTAGTTCGAAAGTTTTCGAGACTTCGTGGTTCTACGAATTGTAATATTTAATTTTCCAAATTTCCTTGGACTTTGGAAATTGTTTTAAAAGTGTTTTTTCGGACTTTGACTGCAAATTGATGCCAATTTTTTTGAAATTTTTTATGTGCATATGTAATTGTGTTCCAGTCAACACTGAAAATATATTTCGATTTAAAAGTTTTTTTTAATTTTTAATTTTCAAATTTCAATAATTTTTGAAATATTAATTATTTCCTGTTGAAATCTTTTACATATTTCGTTTGACACACATTTATTTTAATTTATTTGAAAAACTATTTTAGGGTCGATGTACAATTATATTTAGAGTATTATATACACTTGATATTCATTCTAATTCTGTAAGAGTGGTCAACATGAAATCAAAAAGCATCTAAAGCAGGAGTGGCCAACCGGCGGCCCGCGGGTTATCAATTGGCGGCCCGCATGCTTTAATATTTTGAAAATATAATAAAAACTTTTTAAAATACGATATAATACAAAAAATGTAATAAATGCAACACAAAGAATATATAGTTAATAATTACAATACAAACTAATTTGCCCGATTCATTATGCTTTATAATCAGGGCTATCAAGTATAAATAGTGCCAGTTTATCCTGTACCTAAGAAGCATAATTTATTTAACATGCACGCAAATGCTTTATTGTTTTTTAGCGGTTGTCTCAGACCCCACTACGGGCTATTACTGCGCTTCTCCTGTTCCTTAGTTGGAATTAGTACAGAAGCATTAGTTAAAAATTTACGCCTTTCAAACCTGCGGCCCGCCGCATTATTCAAAAATATTGTAATGGCCCTTTTACCAAAAAGGTTGGCCACCCCTGATCTAAAGTGTATTGTTGTTGAAATGTAGAAAAAGTTATGTAAAATTCGTCTAAAGTTATGGGCTTGTATTTGACAGACAAATTCTTCTCACATGGTCAAGTTCAAGGAATCCAACAAATGTATACATTATCATCAATGAAAATACAGAAACACAAAATGTCATGTACGGTCAAGTGCTGGAATAATTACACAATGAGTTAGCAATTAATTTGTTTCGACCTCTTTTCCATTACAAGCATCAGTTTTATTTATCGTTTTTCAATGAAATATACAAGAATATGAAATATTCTCTCGTAGCTTATAAGAGCAAACATTTTTTAAATTTAATTTTAGAATAACTGTATTATTGTTAAAAATAAATAATCATTGATGAATAAAATTATGTTAAATAAAATTGAAAAATTAATATAAAAAACCTTTATTTCACTTATTTAAAAATTAAATGAAATTTATAAGTCAATAATCACTAGTATAAAAAAATTAAAATTAAAATTTAATTTTAATTTTAATTATATTTTTCATGATATTTTTAAAATCTATTTTTAAACCAAAATTTCAAGTTGTTTTAATTTTTAATTAAATTTTAAAATTTTACTAGCGATTTTTTAAAATAATGACTAAATGACCTTTATAGATGAATTTAAATTTGTTTGTAAAATGGTATATTTTTTGAAGCTATGGTCCAACGTAAAAATAATATTTCTGATTCTGAAGATGAAGCTGAAATTGACAGTTCTGACGATTCAATAGAGAATGGTTTGATTATTTTTTAAACTTTCATCATTTATATTTTTTAATTTAGAAGATGAACTTATTAAAGCAGAAGGTCGTGGTTTTATTGTAGACGACGATGAAGAGGAGACGGAAGAAGAAGAACAACCAATTCTTCGAACAAAACGTTCTTTTAGTGATGATGATGATGATGATGACGAAATTTCTGAAGAATTCGAAGAAGACTTAAGAGAAGAAATGGAGGATTTAATTGGAACTAATACAAAAAAGCGTAGATTAGTAAGAGAAAGTGAAGACGAGGAAGATATACCCAAATCTCACAATAAAACTAACCCGAAAAAACCTCAAATTAAATTGGAACCTAAAAAGCAACCTAATTATACAAAGTGAAACTTCTGATGAAGACCAAGAAAAGGAAGATAATGATTATCACGTTGAAAGCGACAATGATTTGGAAAGTCAAGTGGAAAATGATGATAATTTAGAGGAAGTTCCTGAAGAAAATCAAATTGACAATGAAGAAGATATTGACAATGAAGAAGAAGATATTGACGATATGGAGGATTTCATTGTAGACAGTGGAAAGAATAAAAAACGCCTAGAATTGATTGATGGTATGGATATCGTGTTAAACTCTCGTCAAGAAAGAGAGGCCATGGAACTTTTTGGTTGCAATACAGTAGATCTGGAAAATATTGAAGTTGATGATGACAATTCTGATATTGTAGCTGAAGAAATTGATCATAACGAAATTTATAACCCTGAAGACCTTGAAAGAGGTTATCATACTGAATATGATGAAATGATCCGCCAAACTGATTTACCTGAAAGGTTTCAACTTAAAGGTTTAACGTATGAAAACTTATCAGAAAATGACAAATCCTTACAAGACGAAGCTTTAGCAGTTTTTGAAGAACTCTTTTCAGATAGATTCTGGGATAAAAATAAAACATGCCAATTGTTGGTGAAACTTTTTTTAATGATCCGTTGCAAATGCTATGAAATTCCATACATCAATTTGTATGAGATGGACATAATTACTGAAAATGAAATTAAATTTTCAATTGAAGATTTGTGGGATATTTTCGATTTTCATATCAACTGGAAGTTGATTTCAATGAAGAAAACGAAATTGTTTGATATTGTATGCAAAATTGAAGAAGGGTTAATTAAAACAAAAATGAACAAACCTGACCAAATAAAAGCTATAAAAGATTCGATTTTGTCTATTAAAACCAGCGAAGAAGTTCGAATGACTGACGAGTTATTAAGCTTTTCTTTTCCACACCAATACACAACTCTATTCTCGAATCTAAAAAATAAAAGAAACTTCAACAAGTTTCGTATGGAAAAGGCTGCAAAATTGGATAAATTAGCTAATTTGTTTGGATTAGAATCCTTCCAGTACGGGATAAATATAAAAGAAAAATATATGCTATATCAAATCCAGAATCCAGATCTTTTACCAGAGGAAGAGGCTAAAAAGTACATCTCGACAAACTTTTCCTATTGCAGACAAGATATTACAGAAAGCTAGAACTATTCTTTCCTATCAAATGTCTAGAGAGATATTTATATACAATTATGTCGAATCTTTTTTCAGAAAGAATGGGAAAATCAAAATACGCCCTACTTCAAAGGGAGTCGAAATAATTGATAATAAACATGACTTATATAAATATAAGTATATAACCGACAAACCTCTGTCGGACTTTGACACCAACTATGATTACTTAATTGTCCATGAATCTGAAAAAGATAAAACAATAACTATTTCTCTTTATTTGACTGACGATGACAAACTTGAGTTACTAGAGAAGTTGAATATGTTATTTAACAACGACGAACTTAATACAATTGCCAAGGCTTGGAATCATCAGAGATCTTTAGTGACTTCTCAACTTGTTGATGAATTCTTATTACCTGAGATTATTAAAAACTCTCATCGGAGGCTTTTAAAAACCGGCCAAAAATTATTGGTAAAAGAGATCGGGAATAATTTATACAAAAATATCAACGTAGCATGTTATGAAAATCAGAACGGAAATGAAAAAGCAATTGTTATTGGTATAAGTTATCAAAAGAACTCGGAATTGGAGGATTCAGCGGTCGTTGCAATGGATGGCGATGGGACGGTGCTTGCTTCTCTAAAGCTTAAAAACCTTTTGAAAATGGGCAAATCAAGAAAGGACAAAGAAATTAGACAAAATGATTTAAATTGTATTTTAAATATGGTTGTAACTCACCGACCAAATGCGATTGTTATAGCGGGTAACTGTGCTGTGTCCGTAACGTTAAAACAAGATATTAATGACTTAATTTCCAATGCCGATAAAGAATTCGAAATACCGAATATAGAAATTTTTGTTATAAATTCTCAATTCGCCGCAACATATGAAACCAGTAGCATTTCTTCGAAATTATATCCATCGTTGTCTTCACTCCAGCGACAAGCTGCAGGCGTGGCCATGAACCTATTGGATCCATTGATGGCTTATTCGCAGTTGATGAATTACGATAAGGATATTAAGAAATTAAATTTTCATTTACACATGTCTCTTGCTAGTGAAGATTTACTATTAAACGAATATGAAAGACATTTTGTTAATGTCGTTTCAAAAACTGGTGTTGACATTAATCACATCTTAAAACACAAGAATATGCAACATACTTTGCAATTCGTTCCTGGATTGGGTCCGAGAACTGCAAAGAGTTTGATTGAAGTAAGAATAATTTAAAATTTTATTTTATTATTAATGAATTTTTTACTAGAAAATTACTCAAAAATGCACTGGGCACTATAGTAGAAGAACTCATATTGAAGACATATTGGTTATGTTGACCAATAGAAAGGAGCTATTATCGGAGAAATATGTAGGATTCATAGTCGCTAAAAATTGTGCTCCGTTTTTGAAAGTGTTTAACATATCGGAATTAGATGACGGAAACATCCTTGATGAAACTCGAATAAATCCAATGGACTATGATTTTGCAATTAACATTGCTCGGAATGTTTTGGACATGGAAGAGAGTTCAGAAACGGACCAAGAAGCTATTAGAACTGTTATGGAAAACCCATCACAGTATATTTCAGATCTTGATTTTGAATCCTTTGCCGATTCCATTTACAAGATTAACAATATCAAGAAACACATCATTATACAACAAATTAATACCGAATTAATGAATCCATTTCAGGATAATAGACCCAGATTTATTTCTTTAACAGACAAGGAAAGATTTTACTTTTTGACCAATGAGAATGAAGAGACTCTTCATATTGGTACTATCGCTGAGTTCAGAGTCGTTAACATGATTTACAGAAGAAACCAAAGGGATTTTGACAACGCTAACCCGAAAGGAAACAGAGATACCGGTTTGTTTTCTTGTCCGATATGCCATAAGGACAATTTTTGTCAGTTAAAGGATATATGGGTTCATTTTGACAAGCAATGCCCAGGAAAGATTGTCGGAGTAAATTTAGTAAGTGAAAATCAAATTTCGACATTTGTGTCGATAAGAAATATTGCCGATAAGTTCGTAAAAAATATTTTTGATTTTGTTAAAATTGATAAATTGGTCCTCGGAGTCGTGACAAATATTGACTATTCTAAAATGAAATTGGAAGCTTCTTTAAAACAATCTGATCTTAAAAAGGCTTCTGATAGAGAAAAGGACCTCAGAGATAAATATTATGACAAAAAGGCTGAAGATGAGAGGGAAAATAAAAAAGTGAAACAAAACTCAATTGAAAGAAATATCCTCGAAGCTACAAATAATCGAGTGTGCTTCCATCCTAATTTTAAAAACCTTAATTATGAGCAATTCATGAAAATGTCACACACGTTAAAGGCGAATGATTTTGTTATAAGACCTAGTAGTAAAGGACAAAACCGTTTAAGTATCAGTTGGAAGTTGTCAACAAACCTGATGCGACATATTGATGTAATTGAAAAAGAAAAGAAAAATGATTTCACAATTGGAAATGTTCTTTTGATTGATTCGGAAAGATTTGAAGATCTCGATGACATAATCGCCAATTATCTTCAACCAATGATAACTTACGTAGAAGATATATTCACATATAAATATTACAAAAATATTAAAGCCGAAGACAAGTCAACTTTAGAGAAAATGATTTTCCAAGATAAAAGAAACAACCCAAAAAGAATTCCTTATTATATAGTTCCCATGTACAATTATCCAGGGGCATTTGTCTTTGTTGTTTTACCTAATGACAAGGTGCTTTATGAGTCATTTTTAGTTACACCCAAGGGTTATAGTTTCAGAAATAAATATTTCCAAAATATAAACAACCTTTTAGAAGAATTCAAATCTCCTAGTCAGTCAAATTCCAAAAAAAGACCCCTCGAAGAGGTTAATCAAAATCTTCCACTTGCCAAAAGATATCGATAGATTACAAAAATATATTTGATTTAAATAAAATTTCATTTATACTAGTTTTTTATTGTTCAATTTCATTATTCATTTCATCAATATGCAAAATGTTTTAATAAATGTGTTGAGGTCCGTAAATTAAATAAAATTTAAATGAAATTTAGGTTAATAATTTAAATAAAAAGTAAGTGAAGGAAAAAGACAAATAAAAGCGGGATCATGCACAGAATCAATAGTAAAGGAAAGTGTGATGGAAGCAGTATTAGAAAATGCCAAAAGCAATTACGAAAGGCAAGAATCCGGAAATCCGAGAAAAATCAATAAATGGTAAAATCATCGAAATCGAATGGGGAAAACGGGACAGGTATAGAGTAGCTAATGGTCAACAAGATGATGTTTAGGGATTTATCAGAAAATGGTTAGGAAGGGTCGAAAAGCATTCAAATGTATGAAAACAGAAAACGTTAATTAATTAATTAATTGGCTAATGGAAAACCCGAGCTAATGGGAAACCCGAGCCAATGGAGAACCCGAGAGATAAAGGAAACCCGAGCTGGGTAAACAAGAAGAAAAGCAAACAGAAGGAAGATTTGGGCCCATTAGCTTGACACAATGATTAATTGGAAAAGAGCAAGGAGAAGATAGTGCGTGTAGAAAGGCCGGAAGGGCCATTAATTATCTGGATTCGTTGGACCATTATGGGTGACAGCCGAAGCAGATACGTGGAAGCAAATGTCAAGTGAAAGATTGGCTCGGCAATAACCATTTGTCATCCCGATTTCAAGGAGTTGACAAGGAGAAAGGGAAAATCAGAAAAAATCGGAATTTTGCCTCAGCTAAGGTTAGAAGAAACCGAGTTAGGAATAGGCAAAACGAATTAAGAAAAGTAGGGAAAAGAAGACATAGAATTAGGAATACGGAAAGGTGAAAAAGGAATCAAATCAAGCAGAAACCGAGGAAAACGTGGGTCAAGAGAATCTAAAGGAATAAAAGGTGAATATTATCTATTTGCAAAGCATCAGCGCCGAGCGGAGAATCGTTCAAACGGAACTTTGATTATTAATTGTAGAGTGGTGATAAAGAATTGTGAATCTGTTATTTCAATATACATTGGGTCATTTATTGTTTTGATTTAAAGGACACGAGGAGTCAGAGGGAACCGACTTAAAGTAATTGAAAACCCAACAAATGATTTTTTAATTATTAATATTTCTCATTACTCTATGTTTTTTGAGCAATAAACCTTTTTAAATATTATTTGAAATGATATCTGCAAATTGAGCTATTATTATTGAAAATGAGGCCCGTCGACCTCCGTGATTACTATTGATTTTGATGTTTTAAAATAACTTGAACTAGGTGTCCTGTTTAAATAAAAAAGAAAAAAAATTTTTTGAGTTTTTGAAATTGTTTAATTGCGTAAAATATATATATACACACGCACCACACAAAAATCAATTAAAATCTGCGATAATACATCAATTAAAACAAAGTAATTAAGAAACAAACATGTAAAGAAAATGAAAAACGCAAGTATCTAAGAAAATGAATTAGATTTATGAAATTCTTATAATTTATTGTTTTTTTGATAAAATCCACCATTTTAAATTTGAAATCCATCATGACGGCGGAATAATAAAGAAAAAATAGCAAACATGTATAGTAGCATTAGCTATAATTAATATACTCTCCCAACAAGTACCCAAGTTTCCAAATTTTGTTTAACTAGGTGACTATTGACTAAATTTTTGGCAAACATTTTGTAATCGAATGGTAAGTTTTTTTGTTCTGTTGGGGATTGTAAAATTTAAAATGATGTAATTAAAAATGGAATATTGGAAAATTCAGAAGATCAACAAATTATCGAATTAGAATGTGAAAAACGTGTCACATGCAAATGAGATGATGGATGAGATGATGGCGAGAACTGATTCATCAGAATATGCTCAGAAAGGGTCAAAATGCAAGTAAACGTTCAAAAACAGAAAATCGTTAATTAATTAATTAAGACAAACCCGAATTAGATAAAGAGAAAGAAAAGTAAACAAATTGGATTATGGAAAACCATTATCATGACAACATGAGTAATGGGAAAACGGAAAGAGATTATCAAAAAGATGACGCACTTTGGGACAATTAATTATTTCTTTCATAGGAGAAAAGATGAAAAAGGCCGCGAGTCAAAGATTGCCAAAGAGAGACGATCCTATTGAAACGCCATTGATCAATGTGATTATTTAAACTATATAAAGAAACTTCAACTCAGAAGCAATTGGATTTTTGTCTCGGGTAGGCCGAAGAAATCGACAGTATGATTAAAGGAAAAATTGAAGTCAGAAGATAGAATTAGTTAAAGGAAAATCAAAGAATAAAGTTAAATCAAAGGCGTAAAAAAGAGGTGATTATTGTACAGAACGTGCAGAACTAAAGCAGTTACAGCGAGACTTGTTGAATAGACAGAATAGACATTTTATTGCAAGTTTTATAAATTGTAGTTTATACGAATTCGAATACAAATAAACGCTGAGTGTTGTTTATCTAATTGTTTTTACAGAACACACCGAGTCAGAAACATCGATTTTAATATTTATTTTATTGAAAACTCAACAACATGCAATAAATGTTTTTATTAATTTTTATTTTGTTTTAATTCATATTTCTAATGTTCATATAGTTCTCGAGTTGATTGTCAAACATTTCAAAATTATTATAAGATCCGGTCGAGAGTTTGTGCTTCGCAGATTAAGGACTGTAGAAGTTCAGGTAGGTGAAGTTCGTGGAATTGACCTCTTAGCACAGGTCTCGTCTACGATCCGGAGAAATTCCATTCGTAGGTTGTAAGTCGTTGAGGAAAAACAGTTCGAGCAACTCAACCGACTTTAACGATTTCGACGAATATGTCGGAACCGACCTAGGTATGCTAAAATCAGCGAGGGAAAGAATTGCTACAGAAATTAACCAATTAGGGTACATAAAGAAACGGTACATCGAAAATAATAACTGTAGCAGCTACTAAGTTTTAATGAAGGCTTTAGTGATGTGTTTCATCATTCCAATGTCTCAAGGGAAAGGTTGTTCACTTTGAATTTTGAGGTTTGAGTTACCATGGGAATCCCACAATAACTGATATAGTCGCCTGTCAACAATTTGGTTACAATATAATTATTAATATCTTATTATTAAATTTTATAATAAAAATGAATTTTACAATCTTAAAGCATTTTTAATTCTAATTTCTAAGGAATTCCTTATTAAACTTCAAAAATCATTTAAAACATATATTTTGTATGTTGAGTTTTTTTAAATAAAAATTTAGATTCAATTACTTAGACATGAAAAATTTATTAGAAATGATTTACTAAAAATAATTTGTTAATGCTACGGTTTGTTTATCTACATCAATATGTTGAATTTTAACTAAGGTTAAAAAATCAACTTAGTAATTTAATTACTAATTTTAGATTTGTTAGATTTTCGATTTTTTAAAATTAATTTTCGTCAATGTCTTTCTCACCAGCTTCAAATAATGTTGTTTTAAAAACAAGCGATGCAATGAATAACAGTTTGGATGAATTATTCGAAGTGGTTATTAACAAATCTTCCAGTCGACAAAAACCATTAACGGAACGTCAATTGCCAAGATCGTTTTTTGTTCCACCGAGTGGAAATACCAATTCTCCATCTGTTTCTCATTTTAAAGCTTTTTCGTCTCCAGCAACGCTTGAAGAAACCTATCGAGCAGGACCCGGACAACAAAATATTAACCATTTCAAACAACGAAGCTTAGATAGCCAGAACGGCAATCAGCATTTTTCTGATTTGACCAGTGTGCCAAATATTGAGTTTGTGATTTGTTGTTTTATTTTTGTTTTGTTGACCAATTGATCTGAATTTGATTAATTTTCTTTATGCAAATACAGAATGAAATCACATTCTCCAGCACTGGAAAGGAAACCACATCTTAATATTGAAATAAAGGAGTTACCGACGGGTTATGAAATGGCAATAAACGGAAACTATCAGGTGTATTTTCTCAATCACAATACAAAGGAAACGACATGGTAATATAATTTCTATTTTTTACCCGTCTTAATTTTTTATTTAATTTAATTATTGCTATATTTGTTTTACTTTATAATTTCTATTTTTAAATGACCGTTTAATTTATCAAAACGATTAAAGACGAAGAAATAATGATAATAATAATAATAATAATAATGTTTGTATATCGTGTAATTTTCTATAGTTAATGCTATATTCTACGGATTTACAGATTTCCATGTTTGTATGTATATTGTGTGTACACGTGTGTTTGATCCTGTATTTTATTGCAAGCAGCTGTGTGTGTCACACTCGGTCAAAGTGCAACATTGATTTCAATGTTTGCTTGATTGTTTGTGTGTGTGCTCGCATGCATCTCGCGAGATGCGTGTAAATGTGCAATCATTAGTTCATATTGGATACATTAATATAGAAGATCACACTAATCGGCCAATAATAGCAATAATAATAATAATAATAATAATAATAATAATAATAATAATAATAATAATAATAATAATAATAATAATAATAATAATAATAATAATAATAATAATAATAATAATAATAATAATAATAATAATAATAATAATAATAATAATAATAATAATAATAATAATAATAATAATAATAATAATAATAATAATAATAATAATAATAATAATAATAATAATAATAATAATAATAATGATAATAATAAATAGAATAATAATATTAATCGTCAATATATCGATTTTTGCACTTAATTATATGAAATAAAAATCGAATTAGATCAAACAACTATATTCAGAATGGAGCCTTGACATTATCTAGTTGAATTTGTGAACTAGAATTATCATATATAAAAACAAAAAAAACGAAATCTCAATGTATTAAATTAGTGCACTTTTTCTATAATAAAAAAATTAATAATCTCGATTGCATAATTTATCAGTTTGAACTAAGTCATTGTTTTTGTATACAATTTAATTAGCAAAGTCTAAGCACATTTAATTTTTCTACAACTTGTCGATATTTGCACAATTTTGATTGATTCTTTATATTGATTAAATTAACATAAATTTGTGTAAATTCACTATTGATAAGTATCGTATTTTTTCATTGATAAATCAATTAAGGATTATATTTATTGATATTTTCATTTCATTATTTTTATTAAAGTAATTAATCAGAATTTTTTGACGCGTTTCTTGATAAGTAAACCGAGAATATTGAAGCCAATCTGAGAGAGGAGTAGCTGGGCCTCCACTGGGAAAGAACCACAAAGAGACTTTCATAAAATAAAATAAGAAATACATAAAATTAACTTTTGACTCTTTAAAATTGTAATATATGATTTTTAATTTTTATAATGTTAAATTAGTAAGAAATTGTAAGATTGACAATTTATGCTAATAGTTCATTTTCATTTTCTAATTTTATTAATTGAAGTCTTAATTAAAACTCCGAATCCAACTAACAGACTATATTTTAATTTTCAAAATTTCAATATAAAATTAACAAATTTAAAAATGTTGAAAACAATATGAAAACAATAAACAAATTTATAGAAATATCATATTTTTTTTTAACTTAGCAAAATATTATCAATAGAAAATGACATCACCAAGTATTTAATTCTGTGGCAGCCAATGCGATCGAAAACGACCGCAATATGTTAAAACGCGTCCATATTGAATGAAAGGCACACATTCAGTTCTATTTACAGTTCATTGGTGTAACGATGCTCGTCTGATAAGTTTATATAAGTTATTTTTGTTCTGGAAGTTTTATTGTTGAAATGACTAAATTTACCAAAAAACAACTTGGCTGCCAAGGTTAAACTATGATAAAATACAGTATTTTCGATTGATTGAACATATTAAAGGTGAACAAAAAAATAAAGGATTTTACAGATTAATATAAGTTTCGTTTATTGAAATGTTGGAGGAAAAATGATCTTGAACCATATTTTATATGTGACCATTAGGAATCATCACGGACTAGTGAAAAACAATTTGACTGCTTTGTGTAGAATATAATATTGAGTTATGTAATCGAGAATGTTTACATCATCAATAGAATGAATGATACTCCAAAAGAGATTGATTAAAAATCACGAATTCACGGGGTTTGAAATAAAGTAATAGCTAATATTTTGGATACATTCAGTCACACTTGAAATAATTTTAACATGTTGTCTTGGCCATTGATCTAAATTTAAGTGTCATTATTCCAAATGCATCAATTCTTTATATTCTTAAATTGGCAATAAGATATAACTTTTGTTTAATAGTACTATAGCTATTGAAAACTAAAAATAATTTATTGTCTGAAAGCGATCCAAATGCTCATGATACTCAAAAAATAAATACCCTATGAAAACTGGCAGCCACGTTGGTAACCTTTGATTGTCAGATCTGAATTTCATTCGTTTTTTACAGGGTAGCATAAAAAAATTTCTGTTCGACTTCCTTTCTTAACATTAAAGGACCCCAAGCTTTAACCTCTTTAGCCTAATGGTAAATTCAGCATTGGTCATAGCCAAAAGATTGGGTATAATAGTAAATTGGTCTATTTATCTGATTTTTCCATAAGTTATGCAAATTTTCTCCATGTTAAAATATAACCACAATAAAAGTTAAAAAGTTGATAAATGTTGGTTCTACAAATTACGATAGAGTGATTATAGCTTACAAGGTGAACCTCGTGTAAGGCAACCTATAAAATTTAATGATTGCATGTTGGAAGTTGCAACTGAAACGGATCAACTGATACCAGTTAAAGAACTTTCCTATACACTCAACCGTTTACCGCCATTAAAAAATCATTAGTAGGGTATCAAAATCAGAAATGAGACCCACACGACTCATCATCCAAATTTTACGTCGACTTGTTCTTTTTTTTCACATTTAAGATGTGGATTGTTTTTTAAATCAGATTGCGATGGATTGCGATGGATATTATATAACAATGTTAAACTTCGGCACCAATCAGTATTTGTCTTGCTATGCTTATGGTAGAAAATAGATTAATTTGTTTATTTATTGAAATCTCTTAAATGATAATTAAACAATATCTACCGATGTGTAATGGTAAAAACTTGATGAATTGAATAAATTTCTGCACAAAAACGATCATCTTTGATTAGTAGGAAAGATGTTCTATTTTACCTAAGTAATGTACGTCCACATACAACAAAATTAACCCTTTCAAAATCAGAGGAGTTTGATTTGGTAATTTGATTTATACACCGTATTCATCTAAGACAGAACCATATTACCATTTCTTTTAGAAGTTTACAAAATCATTTTGTTAGGAAAACTGGAAATGTATATGATATAAAAAATCATTGCTTGACTCCTTCAAGGCCAAACAAAAGAATTTTTCAAATAACGAATTGAAAATTTGATTAAAAAGGTTGGAAACTGGTGTAGAAAATGATGCAAAATATATCATTGATTAATAGTTGTTAACCCTTTCCTATCTTGTGTTTATAAAAATATGACAAAGAAAATTAACCATTCTATCCTCTGTCTGTAAAAAAATGACATTATTTTTGAATAGTTTATTTCCCATGCATTGTCGATTATATTATGACCAACTGTTTATAGAGCGATAGGCTGTAGGCTGTCTGTATATCTGGATGATGAATTTTATTAGGATTGGAACGGGCGGGACACATAGAATAAAGAAGATAGGAAAGGGTTAATAAATTGTTTTATTTAAAAGTTTCAAAGCTACAGCTTTGTTTATGGGATGATCTGACAGAATTATAATATTTCATTTTCACTGTAATTTCAAGTGATGCTTTTCAGCAGAGAAAGTATATCATAAAATTATGCAATTTTTACCCCGAAGACACTTGGTTTAATGAAAATTGTTGATTTTTGAGCGAAGAAAACTCTGCCATGAAAGCATTAAGTCAAAGGAAATTAACGAGAAAGATTGTTGCAGTTGAATACAAATGCCAAAATTCAAAATAGTTAAATTGCATACATATGAACACCAATTTTCATATAAAGTTTAAATTCACAAAGGATGTTTTCCGTCCCGCATTAACTTTCCGGGACAATAGTCAGCGTTATCAAAATCATTCATTCTTTTTTATTTGTAAATCCAGTAAGATTTACTCTTTTATCACCATGATGAATATTTGTATTTGTTTTTATGTTTGCAATTCATTTTATTATGAAAAGTTAAACTTTTCCAATATTTGTGAAATAGAATATTTATGACGTGTAGGACCTCCGCCTACTTCATAATTATTTATAATACTAAAAGGTATGATACTGGTCTGAAACTCAATCAATCAACGCACATTATTAGACGTCTATGATAGAATTATTTTCATTGAAATAACAGTTCCACACATTTCAACAATGAGCTATTTGTGTTTAGGATGTGTCAGTGATACTATCATTACATGAAACTAGAAAAAAGTTGAAAAATTTGAAAAATTTAGTTGAAAAATTTAGGAAGGAAAGTAAATAAAATGCAAATAACTATATTTGTCCAAATAACTGAAATAAGATTTTTTATTGTTTGTTTTAATTATCAGTGAAAGTTTTAAGAGTTTCATGGGTCATTTAAGATAAGTTTTTCAAGTTTTTCGAATGAAATACATATTGCGTTATCCATAATCTCCAGCCCTGAAACAGATTTGCTGGACTTTCTACAATAATATATCGAAAGCTTTTGAAGTTCGCCATTGAGTCACATAATATAACTCACATTATATTCAAAACTACGACACCTTAACTGTGTGATACAAACGATAAAATGATGCTTAAATTGCTTTGAGCAGCCGTTCATAGCCAAAACCGGATCAAAACAGTCTAACATTTTGAGCCATCTTTGCTTTGCTTTCACGTGGGTTGAAAGAGGATTTGAGTTAAAAAAATATAAATTTATGATTATTTTCATAAAGATAAAAATTTTTAAATTATATTTAAAATATTTCCTCGTCATTATGTAGTATTTAATCAATTTAAATTTCATGTTTATATTTTTTCAAGTTTATTATTATTTTGTGTAATGTTTTATTCTGGAGGTTTTTTTTATTCATAGCACCCCGAAAATCTCGAAAATCTTGGCTCACCTCGTACACTTGCTCAGTTTGTACTAACTACAATTTATATTGTTTATTATAAGTTCTTTGCAGAAGTGTTTGAATGAAATGATATTTTGATATTTAACAATGCTTGAAATTGATTATTGATTCACTTAATCAATAATTATGTGCTGATCGAAGTTTTAATTCAAAATTGCACCGCACTTTTAATTGAAATTTTAATTTCCTAAAAACTCATTTGACTTTTTTTGTATAAATGTATTCCTATTTTATCACCGTCCTTTCATTGTCAACACAAATCAGAGTCTGTTACGGCCAGTCATCATTAATAAGGTTCCTTACAGTAAACACCGTCAATGTGCAATTGCATCAGGAAACCGATTTGTAAACATTCTATTTTTATCGAATTATATTGAAACAAATTAGCATTGAAATTGTAAATTATTTTACTTCCTTTTGAAGTGAATAATTTATCATCCAGGCTGCATTATTAGAAACATTGCGAAATTGTTCCAGGCCACTTGGTGTCTGATTTATCTACTACTATTATTATACATGTAGCATCAATGTAGCACTCGTTGCGCTTCATGGCATTTACAGATTTATTAGATAAGCACTGAATAATAAATTATTGACTCATGTCATGGGGTTGTAATGAAATTAGTATGGACATGAAAGTATATCGCCTATCAGAAAGACGATACAATTTCAATATTTAGATATCACTTTTTATAGTATTTAATCACTTGCGTACTAATTAATTATACATGACATTTGGTAATAAAAGATTAAAAATAGTATTTGTCCCTTTCGACAAACCCATAAATAAGTTTTAATTTTCAATCCATAGACAGAATTTTTCTCTATCGAATTGCACCTTTGTAATTTTGCTAATCGCACTCCGTATAGGTATCGAATAAACATGACTCTTGTACTTTAGAAGATATAGCAAACTACTGAATATTAGATCATTGCAATGTGAAATTATTTTACAACTTTAACCATGCATTATCGAATGTCTTAGCAATTAAGAGAACTTTTTTGATTTATAGAGTTTTGTAAAAAAAACAATCGGCGTGAAAAATCATACAAATATCAAAGTGTTTTTATTGCTTGTTATTGTTACGCGTGGTATTTTCTTTGCTTATAAGAAGGCATTGTTTACGTTTACGACAGATTTATAGTAATTTGTGATTGGTCACTCATTATGGGCAAGTATTTTTTTGTCAGTGTTCCCCGTAAAAAACTCATGTGAATGGTAATTGAGAACCACTGGTTTAGAGGAATAAGTAATCAGTTTGAAATCTGAATTACACAATCTCAAGTTCAATCGCTTCTTAAAATTTTCGACTGTCTTTCCATATAAACTATTGTTAAGAAGTTTAAAATAGTTTTTATTAAGAGTATTTGTTGACACAGTTCGAAGTTGGGTGTTTGTGTCAATATAATTTTTGAATATACTAGACTGATGGAATTTGATAGCCCTGTGAATTTGAGAAAATATTTACTCTAAGAGAAAGATAAAGTTGTAGAAGTTTCCAATGAAGAACATAGTTCTTTTTGGGTAAATGCATGAACATCAACTTCTCCACTTTAGATCCTGGAGCACACATTTTTTCAGCTGCAACCGGAAAATCATCAAGTTTATCGTGAATAGATGTTGGAATATCTAGATCCACTTCCATAGTATGGTTTTAATTAGCTGTAATATCATTACTGTTAGACTTTGTTGCCCTAGTATTAATTGTATCCAAAAAAGATTTCGTATATATTTGTTTATCCATAATAATCAAACAATGAGAATATTTATTTTTTTTATGTCAACAAAAAACAGTTGTAAAATAATTTGATTTCTTTTGACAAGCAGGTTATCACAAAAAAATTCTTTGATTGAGCTTATTGAAAGCATTAAGTCGCAGTGGGATCTTCATGAAAAAATAAGTATTCTTTGAGATGATGAACATTTTTTTAAATTATTATAACCAAATTTGAAGATTTTGTATATTGAAATTGCAGATTCTGAATTTTGCAATCCATCTTTGACATTTTCTGATCATCACGGCATCAATGTACATTTCATTAATACTCCTTTTTGCCACGGGCGTATTATTTGATTTTTGATACTTTTATGAATTGCAATGTTTAAATGACATTTTGTTGATTGACCATTTGTTGATGTAGAAAGTTCAATTTAAGTACAATTTATTTGCAAATAAAAGTTTGAATTTTATAAAACAAAAAGGTTGGACGTCAACGAACTCTTGGTGTATAATCTATTTTCAAATATTTATATTCAAATTGACACTATCGATATATTCCACTAATTAATTTTGATTATTAATTATTCAATTTTTGAAATAAACATTCAGTTTTAGTAAAATAATGAAGAATTGTGTATTTTTGAATTCACTATTTTAATATACCTTTGTTTGTTTGAATGACTACAGAACTTTTAGAATTTATTTGTTTAATTTTCATTTATTATTTAAAAGGTTTTTAAATATAAAATAAGTATAAGCATTTCAGAGAAATTGCAATAAAAATAAAAATCGACGTACGATATAAGTAATAGATATAGAATTCAAACTTTCCAAATCCACATTCTAAGGGTGAATATTAAAAATCTAATTAATAAATTATCTTAAATAATTTTATTAATAATGTAGAATTTTCAAATTAGAGAAATTTGTTATTAGATTAAATATTTTCAATTAAATGGATGTATTTACTCGATCTAATTCACATTTAACTAAAAATATTTGAATAAAAAAAGTTTATTTTAAACCCTTTGAAACTTAAATATGACGTGTCTTACTTTTTTCCCCCGTCAATATGCAAATTCATTCAAAATTACTTTTATCACTAAAAGAAATATTCTACAAATTAGATCTGCATATTATAAGAACTTTTTTTTCCAATTTCACCACTGAATTTTTTCCCATTGAATTTATTAAAAAGAGCTTGAAGACTATAAATCAGTAATATATCGATGTTTTTCATATTCACGAATTGTCGGCACTGCCTTCTTCTAGTGAATCTGCATAGTTTTGACAGGAATTCCTCATGAATATAATTTGCGTTAAATTTACGCACTTCACGTATTGACTTTGGTTTTATCATTATGAAATCCGTGTTGAGACGTTGCTACCGTGGTTTGAATAATAATTTATAATTAAATTGGTTTTTATTGAAATATAATTAATTTTTATTCTTAAAAAAATATAATCTACTATTACTTTAACTGATCTCATTTCAATATTGTTATTCAACATAAAATAAGTAAAAATATTAAGAGTTCATCATTAAAATCTAGAGCTCTTATTAATACAGTCTTAGGTAGTCAGAGATTCATGACTTGGAGGCACGTTGGAATTTAATAGCTCGTCCGAAAATCGGTATCATTTATATTTTAAAAATTTATTGTAAAGTTAAAGATTTTTTTACGAATTTAAATTGAACAATACATTTAATTAGTTTCCTAAATGTTCTAGTACAAAAACGCATTTAAAAGAACTTGTTGCATATTTTACTCTATGAATCTGTTTCTTAATTCGAATGTCTTAATAAATTAAAAATTTAAATGTTCATTTTTAACTTTATTACTATTTTTAAATCCTGTAAAGTTTGTTCACTATGACAATAATAATTATTTACTATGACAATTATTACTAACACTTTTATATAATGGATAGTATAACAGTGGTGAGCTTTTTACTGATATTTTCACCTCAATATTTATTAATAATTTATATATATTTATTATTATTATTATTATTATTATTATTATTATTATTATTATTATTATTATTATTATTATTATTATTATTATTATTATTATTATTATTATTATTATTATTATTGTTGTTATTAATAAACAAAATATAAATATTTTTATTAAAGAGATAATATGATAAAAAAATGAGAAGATCGGTGGAATATAAATTTTAGCTATCGGTTTTGGGTTTTCAGTTTTCGCCCATAGCTTAAAAAATAATTATTTATTTAAAATAAACTTTTTATTTGATTATTGATATGTTTTGTAAATAAAAATTAACGAAAACCCTTATATAAAATAATTCCAGCAAAAGGAGCTTATGTGTCTTTCATTTAAATCTTGTAAGTTTGAAGTGATAGAGTATCTTTCGAAATAAACGCTCAAGTACACAGAGACATCTTTGTGATTGGAAATTTTTTCCCTAATATTTAGCTAATTGGAAATTTTATTTCTCTCCATTTCATAGTTTTAATCTCATTGTTAAAAATGATCCGATTGCTTTATTTCGAATTTTATTAATTTGGTTTCACTACAATAGTTTTTTTAAAACATTCCCCAATTTCCATTCATATATTATTATTTATTTCCCACTAATTGAACACTAGTCGATTTGCTTGTTTTAATGGGTAAAATATTTCCCACTTACATTTACAGTTCAAATTTTGATAGGCAAGTAGTGTAATCAGTGAAATATAATTAACCTGTTTATTTATTGTGAGAAAAACCTAAAAAAAAATTAATCACCAAAATATTTATCCAACCTCCATTCATATAGGATTTTTAATTTTTTTTACAATTCTAAACCCACACATAACACAAAACTGTTGTTTTGATAATTATTTCAATCGAATGATAAAAATATAAAAGTTTTTAAAAAATTTAAAGTGCCTTCAATTCCAATTTATCAGTCACGTATTAATCTATAATTAGACAGTAAAGTTTGCATGATTTAAAATAACGGATTTGTACTAGAAATTCTTAGAAATTAAAATGATCAAAAAGACTAAAATGATAGATAGAACGTTATCTTGTCACTGAAATGAACTAACCTTTAAAAAAAATCTCTATAAGAATATTAACATCCAGCAAGTTGTTGATACGCATGGCCTTGCAACTGGGTTTTCTTAGTAAAATGATCGTCAGTATCTATTCTATTCATATCGCATTTGGTTGACGTAAACTGATGATAATAACTTTACGGTAAGATCAAGTAATCACGTAAATTGATAGATTTGAGTTTTTAAAATCATATATTTGAGATAGTTATTTTTATGATATAATATTCAATTCTTTCAATGTTTTGCCCAGTTTTATCTTCTTACGACCAACTCCTCAATATTTTAAACAAAACCTTTGAGAATGTAAGATATAGACGAACAGTTCACAACCTCTTTTTGTTGTACCACCAAGTAAAAAAGTTAGTTGTTGGTGTATCAC
Organism: Schmidtea polychroa; assembly: GCA_959609185.1. Taxonomy (NCBI): domain Eukaryota; kingdom Metazoa; phylum Platyhelminthes; order Tricladida; family Dugesiidae; genus Schmidtea; species Schmidtea polychroa. The sequence continues at coordinate 31,096 of CAUHTR010000599.1, read as the reverse complement.
TAAAATGAAAACAAATTTAATATTTCAACAGCAGATATAAGACCATGTATCACAGATATCAGTGTTCATTAAACATAATCATTTAAAATTCGATAAATAGTTAAACATACATGGCAACGATTTAATTATAAGAAAGCGCCTATCAAACATTCGTTTCACGATATATTTCGACAGTATTCCTGCCATCACCATGTCGGATATAATAACTTTAGAAATTAAGGATTTTTAAACAAATTTATTAATTGTATTAATTATTAATTATATCAAATTTTTTTAATAAAAACATTTCATTCTTTTAAAAATTATAATTCAAATAATATATTAGTTTTTAAATTTTAACATATTGTAATTTAATTTAGTAATTTATTAATTATTTAATTTAATAACAACAATTCATACATACAATATACGAAAAATTATTTAAAAACATTTAAAACACAAGTATTCACTGCATTCTGCACATTAATTTTCGGATTCAATAACTATCAATAACGCCTCACAAATTTTAAAACAATTTCGTGACTTCCTCTTTGTATGCTGAGCCTTGTTCACATACTCCGGACCTCAAAAGGAATTCAGCGGCATAAAGCGCTGTTGGCATCATGGCCCATCTTCTAACTAATAAATCGTACAACTCTTTATCCTGAGCTTGTGATATATTTGGAAAGTTGTTAATAGATTCTTATATTGTAAACATTTTGAAATAAAATTTTCCTGTAACAGGGACATCACCATCGACAAGTCGTATTAATTCAAAAACCGGTTTGTTTATATCTAAACATAACTGACACTTTCTTCACCCAGTCTTTTGTAGCTCTTGTTGCTTAACCACAATATTCTCTCCTTATATTCTCTGCTCACAATAATTTCCTGCAAAGCATCTTTAAGTTCCACTAAGCGTTGAGTCATGATAATACAAGTGCCAAAGCGTGTCTCAGCTGTATAGAGCAAAAACTTATTACGAGAATGTTTCATCAATATAGCTCGTGAGCCATCATGTTTTTTATAAACTTTACAACAACGATCAAGTCTGTTAAAATTGAAGGAATCCAAGTTAATTTACCCCAGTCTTAGAGTAAAAAGTCAAGGCAGTGGGCAGAACATTGACCGCAAATAAATTTTGGAAACATTGTTGAAATTATCAACTGGGGTCCAACTTTTTCTATTGATATCATGATTGCTTGGGAAATGTAACCAGAATCTTTTGTGTTACCAGTCGTATCAATACTTTCTATAAATGTTGACCCACATGAGGTCACCAACGCAATATTCAATAATGGATTCTGTTGTGCATCAGACGAACCATCACTTACCATCTTGAGATTTAAATCAGTAAAAATAGACGTTTGGACTCGATTGTTTACTTAAGCATATTTTTTGTCAAGTAATGTTGTTCGTATAGGATGATCAGGCGGTGGCTTGTATGCTGGTCAATATTTTCCGATTTGTTGCTTTATATACATCATTCTTGCTATACATTGCTATACATCATTATTGCAATAGATTCATCCACTTGAGTTTTCTCAATATTTTTAAACATATCGGTTAGTTTCAGTAGGTTTGCGGACGATATAGGTGCAACCGCTTTATTTAGAATTCGTTTTCTTTGGATTTCTTATTTTTCGAATTGTTTAACAACCTCTGATACTTTGAAGCATTCCAGAATTTCAACTGGCACCTTGTCACATTTGGATACTCCTGTTGCAGTTTCAATACCTATGTGTGCTCGGGTACGATTACCTCCACCCCAAAATACTTTTGAACAATATATGCATTTCATTTGAAAATTATTGGCGGTCTCTAAAAGAACAATGACGTGATCCCACTCTTTTCATTTCATGTGGGGGATTTTTTAATTTCTGTAATGTAAACAAGCGATCGAATAAAATTCTTTTAAATGTAAATTAAGTTATTAGTTATTACACAAATCAAATAAAAGTTATTTATATATTACAAAAATTATATTAAATTATGATTTCCCTTAAAATGATATACTATTATACATGATAAGATTGCATGATGGATCCGCGGAAGTTAGAACGACGACATCAAACTTCAACACTGCAGACACGAAGCATAAATTGCCGCAACTCCGTGCCGTATTAATGTATTATTAATTATAATGATTTCAGTCAAAATTAGTGATTAAAATACAAGAAGATTAATGTCATGTTGGTGTTTAAAAACTGTTTCATTAGCTTATGGGAATACTATCTGGCTGAAAATGCAAGAAACTGTTAAATATATAGTAAAACAATATATTTAAAAACAAAAAAAAAGAAAAACTTAGGGAAGACAGACAAAATTTTAATTCCACGGGAAAATTTTGAATTTTTTATAACAGATTGTCATGGATGTCATGGATACAACAAGTATGGATACGAGAAACAACAAAAGGTATGTTATTATTGATAGGCTTAGCAAATTAGTAAGTCTAACGGCCACAGAAAATCAAGATGGAAAAAATATTTTGAAGATGATAATGAATAATTGGATTTACAAATATGGTAAGCCTCAAAATATGTTGACAGACAAAGGGTGTAATTTGTAAACCAAATATTTAAAGACAACGTTATAACAACTAGGAATAAGGCTAGAATTCGGTATGCCGTATCAACATCAGTCAAATGGTTTAGTGGAAAGATCATCAGAGCATTTAGATATACTTGTGACTGCGAAGAGAAGGGGCTGTGTTGAAAAACAATGACGTAGTTTAACGTAGTTTATTATTTCTCTGTGATTGATGCTGATTTTTAAAGATCTATTCTAAAAAAAACTTAGAAATTGAATTAGATGTTATATCAGGAGAATTAGCTGGAATTTCGTAATTTTCAACCGATATGGTAAATAATGTATTAAAGATTTAATTGATAAAATCTACATAATAATAATAATAATAATAATAATAATAATAATAATAATAATAATAATAATAATAATAATAATAATAATAATAATAATAATAATAATAATAATCGTTTAGGTTTGATCCTCGATTACCTGAAACCATTCAGAAATGGGGAATGACTCTCAATGATTTACAAGAGTTGCACATACGATATATAAATATGATGTCAAACAATAACGCCAAAAGCTTATCGCAAACTCAGCATCCAATGAACATACTCAGGTCACCGCAAACACAGCAATCCCATTCAGGAAGCTCGGATCTAACCCAGAATTTTAATGATCCAAAATCTCAGGTAATACTATTTTATAAATGTTATCCCTCTCTCTACAAATGCAATTAAGTTCGTTTTTGTGACACAGTTATTGTTATAGTATTTTTGTATTTTTATGTCTAATTTTGTTCATTACAAACTGATTTATGATTAGATAAGAATTACGAATTTAATTTGTCAGTATGGCACCACTCAAGCCACTCAAATTTGGTTGAATGAGTTAAATGAAAGTGTTTATTCATGGTTATTAGAATTTTTATACACTATTTTCGTTGGTGAGCTAAATGTTTCTTAGAGATGATAATGATAATAATAATAATAATAATAATAATAATAATAATAATAATAATAATAATAATAATAATAATAATAATAATAATAATAATAATAATAATAATAATAATAATAATAATAATAATTAATAATTAGCAATTGAAATTAGAAATTAATTTGAATAATCCTATATGAATTTTAAAATTAATTGTAAATATTAAAACTTTGGTTTATTTATTTATTATTATGCTTGTTATTGTTATTATTGTTGGGTTATTAAATAGAGTCAAGAAAACAATTATTTTTGACTTCATATTTATTTTTTTTAAAGCAAAATGACCCAGCACAATAAGACTTATTATTAGCGTAGAAATGATAAATATTCAATCTTCAAATAACAATGTTCATAATTATGCCACAAGTTTTGATTTTTTATATCTACGGGAAGTCAATTCTATTAATTACCGCCTCAAACTAGTACGAATCTGATTTGGCACAGTTAATCAAAATAACAACATCTCTCTCACCTCTCTTTAAATATGTCAAAACTTCTCACTAAATCTGTGCAACATCGAATCATCTCATCCAGTCATTACAAAGTAAACGAATAATTCATTCAAATCCGAGTAACATCTATTTAATAGTGGTGGCCAACCCAAATCAATCGAGGGCCAAATTTTCGGAAAAATACTATCACGGGCCACAATAAATTCATTTAAATAAATATAACTCGTTTTTACGATTCAAGTAAACTTAGAATCAATTTTTTAAATTAAAAACATGCTTAATTCGAATATGAAATCTAAAAAAGACAATTATTGATTTGATGTTTAAAATTGTGTCCGGGCCACATTTGGCCCGTGGGCCACCGGTTGGACATGGCTGTACTATTAATATAAATGGTATACATCAGCTATCAGTAACATCTAGAAACGTCATACAGTTGTGCAAATTAAATTGATGATTAATATTGTTTTATTTGCTGTGTATTTTAAATAAATTTATTTATGCATCACCATAAACATATCTACATATTATATATTTATAACAAAAATACATATTAAAAAGAGAGCTTGAAGACTATAAATCAGTATATCAATGTTTTTTGATACTCACGAATTTTCGGCACTGCTTTTTTCAAGTGAAGTCCTCAAGCTCTCTTTTTAATAAATTCAATGGAAAAAATAATCAACGGTGAAATTGGAAAAAAAATGTTATTATAAAAATACATTCAAACTCATATTTCATTTGAAAATGCTACTAAATGAAATTAATGGTATTTTTAGAAAATCTTTTATTTAAATGAATTTTTAATTAATATTGTTATTTCATATTTCAATAAAACCATTAATCGTTCTCTTCACTTGTTATCTGTTTTCATTTATCTCCATTTAGTTTTTTGACTATAGATCCATTCTTTATAAATTGAATGGAAATTGAATTGAAATACAAAAGTGAAACATTAATATCATAAATTCGAAGTGGATTATGATAATGTATCTATGGAAATGCCAAATAGAATTGTAAAAATAAATCCTTGAGGAAATGTACCGGATTAAGAGATTTCATTATTTCCTTTACAAGATAAGAATAAAAATACCTTATAATAATCTCGTAAAATGTGAATTTTCCGTAAAAGAAAAAACAGAAATGAAATGAAATACTAATTCTCCCATAAATAGAACAGAAAGTTCTAATTTTACTAAAAACGTATATTCTTTTTTTATTATTTCAAATTTACACTTGCAGCGATAAATTTCTCCAAATTTCAATTTTCTCAAAACGATTGTCCAACTATTTCTCTGAATGTGCGCGAGATATTTTACCAATGATACTGTGAAAGTTCCGCCATCATTGTCATTATCATCAGAAATTTTTTGATATCATTTTTTTCATTCTTAATTTAAATGTAGATTTAATTTTGCATGACGAAGAGAAAGATCTTTTTCACTAAATTGTTATTGATGAGAGAAACAGTTAATTTTGAAATAACCTTAGAATGGTGGGAAATAAAAGTATGGTGCAGTGGAAATCAACCGAGACCCAGAGAAGTATAGTTCACATTTTGAAAGGAAATAATACTGATTATTGCTGTGAGTGGCGACAGAAATATTTAATTCCGTACAAATTTTGGAAAATATCCTCAAGTACACAAATGTTATTGCGGATTGTAAAGTGACAGAATGTCACCATGATCACATGTCTCCAAAGATAGTTTGGTTAATTTTCATCAAAAAAGCATCAAACCTTTTAAAAATTAATCTTACTTGCCTTATTTAAATTTGCAGGATAGTTGAGTAAACATGTAAATAAAAAAGATTCAAATTTGGAGAATTAATAAACTTACTAATAGGTAAAGATGTCTGTTGAAATTTCTCTAAAGACTTTGACATAGAAAACTTCTGCTTCTGAAGTTGCTCAACTATTAGGTCACTGTTATATTGTATTATTATGATTATATTATCATTTAATTGCATGTGATTTAATTTATTATTTAATTAAAAAGTTTCTCAGCAATTATTGAACTTACATGCTAACATTTTCAAAAAATGATAATATCAGTTTATTCTGCAAGGTTATTAAAAAAGTCACGAAAATAATTAAAGTTCTCCAAAATTTCAAAATTTATCACTTAGGTTTTTGATTTGAAATGCTGACTTTAAAATTAAATAATTTATTAATAATTAATTTGAGCATTTAAACAAATATTCCTCTAATATCAATCGTTTCGAAATTAATAAATATCACTGATATTTAGACAAATACTAGCAGAATTATTCATTAAACTCTTGTTGGGTAATTTCATTTGAAAAATTTTTTAATAAATATTAATTAAAAAATTATTCAAATTAAAGCATGATTCAAACAAAACTTAGTAAATAAAATATTAAGGATAATATAATAACCAGCTGTGTAACAAATGATAGCAGAGAATCAGCAATATCAAGATCTATTTATAAACGATACGTATGCAGCTTGCTATTGCAAATTTAGTATTATTGAAGCGTGTTTGATCGTCGATATTGATGTGAATCTCTACTGGATTAGATGTGTAATATGATGGTAGCGCTACCATTTTCTGCACTGCGACACTGAATCACAGGATTTATGATCCCAATATTGAGTGTGCATTGATTTTACACTGATGAACCAAGTTGACATTGCACTTTTTAACAAACATAGTCATAAGAACTTTTGTTGCTGCCAATAAACATAGTTTATACACATTACATTTTCAACTATCGAGTCTTGGGATCAGAAATCGATAAATTTGTTTTCCTACACACTTTCTTTTTGATAATATTTACCATTTTATTGACAAATGCATATTTTTTTATTTTTTTTTATAAACTTTGAGTTTAGTTAATCAGTTTTAATAATTATAATTTTTGATTGTCGATATTATTTCTTTATATAGCCGATTATAGATAGGAAATCTTCCAAATCACCAATATAATACTGTAAATCAGGGTTTTAAACCATTTAGTCATGGCGAGCCATACTATTCCTCTGATAACTTTCAGTGGAGCGTAATTGTTTAGATAATTGATTAAAACAATGAAGTTAATATTAGATTCAATACATCTTTGTTGCACAAATGCTGATAAATACACTAAACAAAGGTAAGAAATATGTTAAAATTATAAGAACTATATGTTAATTTGTTACTGCAAAGTTTATAATCTTTTATTTCCTAATATAGTAACCAATGTCTTAGAAACAATCTTGAAAAGAATCAAGAGGCTTTCTTAACATTTTCTACACTTGCAGATTTTGTACTCGTGTAATAAATGATACCTTCTTCAATACTATAAATTATTTCCAGTGAAATTACATAGAAGCGTCGGGATAGCGTTAAAGCTAAGGTGTACATCATAATTAGGATTTTCATAGAAATTATAATAAAGTACTTATGAGTACTTTGATTTTTTGAGGATATAATCTTGAGGATATTTAATTGCCAATGCTTGTGAGATAATAAATTATATTATTTATTCTTTTGCAGTTGCTTTATTTATTTCCTTAGAAAATATTGTATACACTTACTTTTCTTATCTGATATGTCTATCATTAATTAAATTGGTAACATACAGACAGTGGACGTTTATCATGAGATGAATGTATGCAATGTATAATGTATATTATGTATATAACCTTTAACCTGGCTCTAATATATTAATATATTATGTTTCATGTTGAACTGGGTATATGGGCTGATCTAAGAGGTCTGGTTAATTTGAAATCAAAGTTCAATGAACAATTAAAATATATTTTGAAACCATAAAAATAAACAGGCTTTTGTAAACATTAAAATGATTTAATTATATCGATTGATTAAAAAGATCAAGATTCAATGAAATGTTTGGAATAAATTAAAGTGCAGAAGAAATTCTAAAAAGACGTTTTAAAACGAAAAATAATAATATTAAATAATAATAATAATAATAATAATAATAATAATAATAATAATAATAATAATAATAATAATAATAATAATAATAATAATAAAAATAATAATAATAATTTAGTGAAATTATGAGATTTGTAAGCACAATAAAAATAGGATCACTATATGGAGAGGGTTCAAACTATATGAATGGAGATTTAAAGAATAAGTTGTTTCATAGTAAATAAGACATTTTAAAACTATTCTCACTGCAGATTTTTTTAAATCTCAAAATACAAAGTTGATTAGAATTTTAATGTAAATAGTTTCCGTTTATAAAATAATGCTATTTGAGTAATTTCATTATTTATTTATTATTGCTGGTTAACTTTAAAATTGAGGTATTCATTTAATGAAAGAAATTATTTATCTAACAATAATTTTTAATTTCTTTATTAGTTTTAACAGTATTTCTCTCAGTTTGTTCTATGACCATTTATTCATTTTACTTTATTTTGCGTGTTGAAAATTTTAATTCCAATAAGTTGTAAAGATATCTTTGGACGATTATTATATGTTTGCCATTTTTAAATGATAATTTTTGTATAATGTCATGCATGTGCAACACTTACTGTGCTCGCAATTACGCGTCATCGCTATGGTGATCATACGTCCTTAATTTCAAAAGACGGTCTTTTATTTAAGATTGATGTCCTTTTGATTTATTAATATTTCTAAAAGACACTTTTGTCATCTATTTCAAGTTTCATCCTTTTAAAGTCCTATATAAAAATGTATATACATTTTTATTAATATTCCCTATGTAAAATTTTAATTTCTGTTATTTCATTTTTCGTAATCAGAAGCAAGTAAATTACTATTTATTGTCCGATATCTGCAATTTTCCATATCTGGTAATTTTTGGTAATATTTTTGAATTACCTTTTATTTTTAATTTTTTAATATGACCACCGAAGTCATCACATGAAATTAATTATGCGCACAGAAACGAGTTAAAAAACAACTAATGAGTTAACAAGTTAATGGATACCGAAACTAATTTAGAAACCAATGAAACATTATTTTGAATATTTATTATTTGCTATTCAATTACTCCATATAATAATTCAGTAATTCACTATAAAAAGTGACAAAAAATATAACTTTGAGTGTCAATTTGACAAATCCTAAAATTTTTAATAGATAAATTTTCAAAATTGAACTTTTTGAATTTTTAAAAATAGTTTTGCTTTCATTCTAAATCTTGTTTATGTCGGTAATGATTAGGCAGTTGGGATTTNTTGTCGAAAATCTTTTCATTAAATACATTATTCGCAGCAAAAGGCTTAAATTATCACTTTATTGTTTTAAATAATAAATGCTGCTACCAAGAAATCATCACTTTATACTATTAATATTATTATTATTATTATTAAAGACGTATTACTTCATTGGCACCGTGTCAGCACCCTCCATACAAGTTGCACATGTAAAGTGTCTATTTTAATAAATTAGGTTTTCTAATGGAGAATAAGAATTATTGTTATTCTTATACTGATCATATTTTATTAGTGTTGAGTAAAAGAATATTTTATTAAAACTTTACGATTATAATTATATCATCGAAATTTTTAAATTACAATTAATTTGCAAAATATTCTTAATATTTAAGGTTTTGTTATATTCCAATTATTATTGTATAATAATGAAAAATTAATTTCATATGTGCATTTGTTTAAATAATTTTTTTTCACTTAGTTTTTTAATGCAAAAGTATTATATAAATACTTATTTCTTCTAATACTATGATATATTGGTTACATATAATACATATAATACTTAGTCGTCAAACTTTAATTATGCTATTGTTTGAATTTCATTTCACTTATAAGCATTAAATTTTTTTTTGAAATATACTCTTATTATTTCCCTCATTTTAGTTTTCTATTTAGTGTGTTTTTAGTGTTTGAATAGTCTAAGAAACTTTTCTTTTCGTTTGTTTTTTATATTTATTCTTCTATTTTTTATATTTTAAATTCAAAATTCACATTAAATATTTTTTTTAAATACAGGCAGCCCTTGAATAACGAGGTTCTTTAATTTTTATTATTTTAAAAATTCCTCTTTCTATCAATGGTTAACACTAGATTTACGGGTAAAAATAGGTATACCCAATTCGACATGCGAAATGAGGGAGTCGGTAGAGGAGAGTAATTAATATTTACCTATATTTCATGACGTATCTAAAATCCAACATTCAAAATATAATAAATCAGTATTATATATATATAGCAATAGAACTTTAAATGAGTCGAATTGTCTCAGTCCGTAAGTCTAGTGGTAACCCTTTTATACGGAGTGTACAATATATTGTACACAGTTTTGTGTGCTGAATATCTGTTGTACCTTTTCGAAAATATAATGTGAGAAGTACTTTTTAAGAAAATTGAAATTTGTTCTAGTACATTTTAATAATTTTGGCGCCAAATAGTGACATTTTCAGTATTTTTCAGTTGATTTTGTGAAGATAATTAATTTACCCACAGAATTAATTCCCGAATGAAAGGGTTAAATAATTTAAATATAGTTTTTATATATTTAATTTTTTCAAAAATTCTTAGTGTCTTATAATACAATTGTAAATAACAAGGAACCAGTTAATTGCGTCATTCTTTTATTATACATAATAAAAAAGCTTCAAAGACTCTTCTATCGTGACGAAGGTTAATAGAAAACATGTTTTCATAGTTATTTATTAAATTGTTAAAAAATAAATAAAATCATTTATATTCTCATAATAAATATAAATGGTTTCATTATATTTTGCTTCAATTTTAACACTTGAAATTCCTAAAACTCTATCCCAATTTATGTCGTGCTTGAAAAGTGGAAAATATAACAGAAATCACAAAATTTTATCTGAACTCTATCTAAACGGAGATTATTGTATTTTATCAACTAGTTTTATATACATTTTAAGTATCAATAGTCTTTAATAATTGCTTATTTTTTATAGACTCACTTTCGTTCGTGCAGTCAACCGGTTTCATCTTCAGGTACAAGTCTTGGAGGAGGTGTAGTAGATTCAAGTTCGGCTACGTTAAATAATTTCCAAATGAAACCAGTTGGGAATCTGCAGTATTTCGTTAACCAAGTCAGTGGAGGTGGATCGATGTTGGGTAATTACCAAGATTTGTGTCGACTCCATCCACACTGTTCATCCTCAGTACAAGGAAGTCTCAGTCATAGTAATAATAGTAGCTGCAGCAACTTGTCGACATGTCTTAATGGTCTTAATTTGTCACCTTTGCCTTCCTCTCAAAATTCAGGAAATTCCATTTTACTGAATCATTCTCCATACACTGGTCACGCCAGTCCGGGTCTCAATGTTGTCGCCTACAGTCATTCACATCAAGACAGTCTTGACAGTGGAGTAGGTCAATCAGTTGTCAGTCAATCGCAATTATCCTCAAATATTCTCAATCAGACTAACGATCCATCGAAAAGTTTTGATTATTCAATTAGTTAGTTTTTTTTTAATTTACACATTAAATCTTTCACATGAATATTTGCCAAATTCATTTTCAACTTTCATAAAGCGTTATCAACTCACTGAAACCATATTCGAGCACTTTATAAATAAGTAAAATCACTTATTTTTTTAACTTTTATTTTTTTTTCCTTTAGAATTTCATTTTTCTTCATTTGGATTTCTTCAGTGTTTTTCATATTTAACACACATTTTCGGCACTGTTTTTTTCCTTTTTAAGTGTTTCATAAAACATATTTATGCCACTGGAATAAAACTTGAAAAAGGCAGTGCTGAAAGTTTGGTTAAATAGAAAAAAATATTGATCTATAGTAAAAATTTAAATGATATCGAATGAAATTCTGACAATGCAAACATGATATTCCTCGGCTATAAAATGTGTCGTAAATCAGGGATTCTTTGAGCGTTGCTGAAAATTATAAAAAAGAACCGATACAGATTCTAAATTAAATTACATCAATACCTCACTTTGTATCCATAATTGGTCATGCAAAAATGCTATGCCAACTGAAACGACGCAAATTGATGCAGAATTTATCATTTATTTTCAAGTGAAATGATATTTGGATTTCACTGTCAATTTTTTATTTTAATTGCTTCACAATAGTATTTTTTCGATATCTCACTAAAATTACTGAGAATCATAAAATAATGCCAATTTACAAATAAAAACACAACACAATTCGAAACAATTTAAACGCAAACCGAAAATTGAGTGTCAAAAAATATGCATGCAAACGGAAGCAACGCAATCTGAATCAATGCAAAGTGAGGTATTGATGTATATTAAAGTTGACAATAATAAGTTGAAAATAAATTGCTTTTTATTCAATTTTTAATTAAAGATTTTCGACTTAAATTAGTTCCTGTTCACTCCAAAACGAAATTAATCAACTCGCAGTGATAGCATTTCTTAAAACTATAAAAAACACAAAAAAAGCGAAAAACGTGAGAAAATACAAATCAACTGTAACCTATTAACCATCGAATATATACGACAAAAACACGGAAACGGTTAATATTATTATAAATAATGTCACAACCGAGGATTTATTTTAAAGATTCTTATTTCTGCTACTCCATTATTCATATTCAAATCACTCTTACTCTTGAAGTCATTTTTAGTTTTCATTTACTATCATTCGAGATTTCTAATCTCAAAGATTCGGAAAAAGGTAATTGGGCAATAATTACAACGTTATATGAATCTTATATGTTTAATAAAAATGGTATTATTTTATAATTTAAAATTTTTTATTTATGATATGTAAGCGTATACAAGTATCCTGTGACAACCTTTGCATCTAAACCTATAATTCCTAGTCAAATCACTAAATATTAATTCAAAACAGAATAAAAGGGCTTGAAGACTATAAATCAGTAAATATATCGATGTTTTTGATATATTTACTGATTCATAGTCTTCAAGCTCTTTTTAATAAATACAATGGAAAAAAATCAGTGGTGAAATTAAGAAAAGAGTTCTTATAATAGAACAAAAGGGTTTCTAAATTACTTAAAAAAGTATTTGGAATTGTGTTTCTGAATTCTACAGATATTCTACAGGACTCGTTCCGATTATAATAACAAACAAACATAAATCATTGAGATATTTTGATGCACTTCGAATTTTATAAAAAAAGTCTAAAACCCTATCGATTTCACTCGAAATTCCACGAAAATATCAATAATGCATTTCGGTGGAATTTATAATTATTGTCATTATTATTAATGTTCACATTTTATCAAACTGCACAAACGTGATGCACAAAATTCAATACTTTATGTCAATATAACATTCCTTTCAATTTCAGAATACGAAGAGGCAGACAATTTCGACAGTTGTACTAGTGTAAGTTCCATAAATTTCTTTGATGCCTTTTTATATGCATATATTTATCTGTTGTAGAAACTAGATGATTTTATGGACATTGACTTTAGACAGCTCAATTACTAATATTTTCATTTTCGTCATTGTTATTTTCTTTCGCCTTTCTTCTTCTTCGATAAAAAGAAGACTACCTCGATATCACCAGTGTACGACTCTACTCATCAATCTAAACGAGAACTTCTTCTGGCTATCTACTGTTTAATTGATCAGTAGTAGAGAAATCGGTTTTTTGGTTTATTTATTTATTTTTTTTTGGATTTGAAATTTTCATGCGAATCGCGTTATTGTTTGTATCAAAATGTTTTTTTTCTAATTACAGACAACACATACGGTATATATTTATATATATATATTGGTGAATATTTTTTGGTTATTTTTTGTTTTGGTTTTTTCTACAACTTATACAACATCAGTAATAGTAGATGAGCTTGTGGATCACTGTAGCACTATCGCAAATCTTTTTTTTTCATGGAAATACTGAGATTTATTATTTTCAACTCTATTAATTTAATGTGTGATTTTTATTTGTTTGTTTGGTTATGCATTTTGTTTATTTTGCTTATTAAATATCTAAAGACAACACTTCCATTGTCATACACATATGTAATATATTATTTATAATAATAATAATAATAATAATAATAATAATAATAATAATAATAATAATAATAATAATAATAATAATAATAATAATAATAATAATAATAATAATAATAATAATAATAATAATAATAATAATAATAATAATAATAATTTATTTATATATATATATATTATTTATTTACTATACTACTTATAGATAGAAATTTTGTACAAGTGTTGTAAAATGCTTGATTGGTTATTTGTTCTTTCGGAAACGCACTGTGTATAACGTCTTTGAGATCACTTTGTATTTGACACATTTTTACTGATTTTTATGCACGTTATTTAGTAAAGATCGTCGATTCATTTAACAAAATTTATAGTCCAGGTTGTCTAATTTTACGTATCAGTACATTGTTATATTATTGGATTTTTAACCGTTCATTTTTTTATTTATTATATTTAATTATTTAATAAATAACTATTGAATTGATAATCGGAAATAACAAATAGATTTATAACGAATAATTATTTATCCTTGATAATGATATCATTTCCAAGGGATTTTCGCCATTGTTCCAAATTATTATAATAAATCAAATAGACAATTTGTAGGAATATTTTATCACAAGGTAAACTTTTATTGAAGCAATTTTTTTCATTACTTTTTCAAGCTAATCAACCAAAATAATATGTGGTTTTTTGCTTAACCCTTTAGTAACAATGCTATTTTACAAATATTTTGTTACAGAAATTATATTGGGTTAATGGAGAGTAAGTTATATACTACATTAATACTATATTTGCGCTCAAATTTTACTCATTACTTGCAGACCCAATATATGCTTGATATATATATTCATCCTGACGTGAATCTAGAGAGATGATGCTAATAGGTAGATGTGAGCCCCATGAACCACTATCGGTTATCACGTATATGCCCCTCCACTTAGGAACTAGCACCAGTGTTTCGATCTAGCGAAATGAGTTTCTGCACGCTTGTCGAACAAGTTATCGTACATTATTGATTTTAAGTGCAAAGTACAATTAATGATTATAGTCAGAAGATTTTTTGGTTTTTAGACTACAGACAAAAGCACTCAAATATTTTGCACAATAAAAAACATAGTTTTTGATTTTTAATAGTCAGAAGAACTCAAATATCATAGACCACTATCAGTTATCGCGCATATACCCATCTCCCCGCTGGTCGAATGAGTTATCGCGCATTATTGATTTTTAAGTGTAATGTGAACTTTTGTCTACGGTCAGACGTGTTTTTGGATGTTTCTTAAAAGGAAAATTTGTCCAAAGATTCTACACAAAAAAGATGTGTTCTTTGACGGCAAACAAGATTTCTTACAAAAATCGAGTAAAAGAGGTTTATTCGAAAGACATTTTGTATTTTTTAAGAAACGTTTTTGCGAACATTGTGAAAGCAACATAATTAGTCGAGACATTCTTTACAAAAAAGCTGCGTCCTGATTCATCTAATAAAAATCTGATATAAAAACCTCGAAAAGTGTCTTATTTCTACTAGGAATCAATCGATAATTCTACAAAATCCGGCCTTAATCGAAACATTGAGATATTTTGATGGGATTTTCAACTATCCTTATTAGTTTTAAACGGAGATCTTGAATCTTTGTTTAAATGTTTCATATTGTGGTACAAAATTTGAATTTTTGTTTAAATAAACTCATTTTATTAATATATAGAGCCCACAAAAATAATGATATTAATGATTTAAATGTAATTCATAATAGAGATCTAGAAATAAAAATAAAAAAAATAAAAATAACATATTTACAAGGGAAATTTAAAAATTATGAATTTATTTTAAATTTAAACTATTATATAAACAATGTTTGTTAAACATTAATTTAAATGGATTTACAAAATGAAGCTGTTTATCAAATTATTGTTTATCTGTTTATTAAAAAATTCAACCAAATATATTGGCATCGAGGTTCGAAAACTGAAAAATCATTCAGAATTTCGTAAAATTCAAATGATAGTATTAAAAGGATTTATTAAAAATTGCACAAAACGTTTAGAAAAGAGAGATTTCATCATTATTGATGATTTGTATAAAGAAGCCAACAAAAACCAGGAATTTAACAATTTGTTTACAAGGATT
The DNA here is from genome assembly GCA_959609185.1 of Schmidtea polychroa. Taxonomy (NCBI): domain Eukaryota; kingdom Metazoa; phylum Platyhelminthes; order Tricladida; family Dugesiidae; genus Schmidtea; species Schmidtea polychroa. The sequence goes on along the minus strand of CAUHTR010000599.1, from coordinate 15,091 downwards.
TCTAGACATGTTTGAGTTACAGTTATTTTTATTACCCAAAACATTTTCCATCAAAGAGGAAATCATAGAACCCGTAATTTAAATGTACATTATCTAATTATATTAAAAAAGAACCAGAGATACGACCGTTATTGATTTTCTAGCAAGACAAACATATCCAAACAATCGAAAATTTCAACAAGAAGCATTTCAAGATACAGCTAAAAATTCGCATGGTTAATTATTTCTCGATTTTACTCAGAAATATTCGGATGATTTACGAGTTCTAACAGATATATTTAACAAAAACGGATCAGCTATGTAAACAAAAAGTTGATCAAATAAAAACAAATTAATAATGTTTTTTTCAAAAAATAATTGTCAAACCTTCCATGGAGCTTACAGTTTTTTACTTCATTGCTAAAGCTCCAAAATAATCAAGGATGACAATTTTACAATCATTTCATGCATTTGTAATTGATGATTTACTGGACATTATAATGAAAGTTGTATATGGTAAAGTACATATTAGTAATGTAAAGGAACAAATTTTGAAAAAGCAGAAAAATTTCTTTTATCTGGACCAATTGGGAATGGGCATATTTCGGATAAGGAAGAATTCGGATAATCGAAAAGCCCATAATTGACAATAAAAGACATGTACTGCCTGTTGCATTTGTTGTCAACATAATTGTGACACGTTCTTTACTGGTTTTGAATCCAGGTGCAGTATTTTCACGTTTTGATGCAAAAGATTTGTTAGTTAGTTTCTTCCAATTTAAACCTGTCTCGTCAGCATTGTAAATAAAATCTTCATTAAATCCCTCCTTCTCCACAAACACCTTCAATGCTTCAATGAAAGTATTTGCCGATGATATGTCAGTTGAAAATTTTTTCCCCGTGAACTTCAAGTTCCCTAATACTACGTAGTCGTTTGAATTTTTTTTTGAATTCAAGCCAGCCCGAACTTACTTTGAACGCTGGATCTCCATTTAATCTTGTATTAAATAATAAGGCTTTTCACACAATAATGGACCAGATATTGGCTGCTCAGATGATCTTCTTTGTATGAACCACATAAAAATACATTTTCAATTTCTTCCCGGTCTTTTCATAATTTTACATTCTGACGTTACATTTCCGACCATTAAACAAGTAGTAAACTTCATAATCTTTTCACTTTGCCTTTTTATATCTGCGATCGTTGATTTTCCAACACCATATTTATTAGACAAAACACGACCCAAGTCGCCGCCTTTCAAAGCATTTATCATATCCTATTTGTCTTTTATTGGTAGTACAACACGTTTTCTTTTAGATGTTATATGGTGTATATTTTTTAAAAATTTTAAATTGGAATAAATTTTAAAATAAGATGCATTTGTATTGAAATTAATAAACTACTAGGCAAACTAATAAATTAATTGTTATTTTAAAACATCGATGTGTAACAATGCATATTGGATCCCCACAGAATATCCAGTTAGATCAGTGCTGCAAAAATAACGTAATTTAACAGAAATCGTGTATAAATACGTGAAACTATGTTTTAGTATACCGCAAAATATACTATAAAGTATACTATAAACAATTTGGATAATCGAGGTTCTACTGTAGTAAAAATAAGAAGCAAATTTGAAAGATTATGTACAAACAATATATGAAGGATTTATAGCTGCATTGATACATCTTGTATTGTCTTTATTAGGTGGAGCAGGTTTATTAAGAAGTCGAAGTTCATAAACAATGGGAGATACTCCTTCAGTACAGAATTTCAAACTTAATTTTAATTAAAATTGTTGCAATGGAGAAAATTTGGACAAATCCAAGAGACCCAGCATCTTTCGGCGGAATCTACAGATTAAAGAAATCAGACAAGAAATCAATGAAAGATTATCGAGCCAACTTGCATACAATCTCAAAAAACCAATGTTAAAAAGATTTCCAACTAGAACCTATAAAACATTTGGTTTTGGCGATTTATGGCAATTAGATTTGATGAAAATGATTCAATATTCGAGTATCAACAAAGGTTGCAAGTATAATTTGACAATAGCTATATCTGTAAAAAAACTAAATATGCTAATGAAACAGCTAAAGCAATCAAGACTTTATTTGCTAATGGATTTGCAAACTGATTTGCGTAATGAATTCTACAATAGTGAAGTAAAACAGATTTTAAAAGAAAATCATGTAAATCAGTATAATGTGCATTCACAGTATAAAGCAGCACATGTCGAACGTCTTAATCGTACATTTAGAGATAAATTAAAAAAGTATTTTTTACATCAATGTAATAAAACATGAATGCATGTTTTACCAAATTTAATTCATTCATTTAATCATTCCTCACACCGTGATTTAAATGGATTAAGATCTGTGGATGTTTCAACTGATAATCAAGTAAAGTTACCTTTATCTCAACAAATTCAAAAACTAAAGTAAACAATGTATAAAATTGGTGATTATGTAATGATATCAAAATAAGTGCTTCTACATTCATTAAAACTTTTGATAGCAATTAGAGCGATGAAGTTTTTCAAATTTCAAAGATTAATACAATACTGTAATCAGGACCTAGAAGAGAGAGTGCAGGGCCCGGGCCAAATTTTTTTTGGGGCCCCTTTTTAATTTGGATCATTTGACTGAAGAAGAGCGATATCAAAAACCACTTTTGAAACTAAATAATGATCATTATCTAAATCACTCGACGTATTCAATTTTTTTCTTCTGCAACTGTTAAATCTTCATGTTCTTGAACGAATGTATTAAATGAATCGCCATTGACTGATGCGTTTAATGATTCAAAAGAATCTTCTTCATTGTTTTGGCTTGCTCTCTTCAAAAATGAGGTGATTTTCGCTGATTCATCGATAGCTTCTTTTCGCTTCTTAATGTCATCGTTTTTCTGCTCCACTCTTGTGTCTTTTAATCTAAATTAAATATTCATTAAATTAACGATTTAAAAAATAGTAAATAGATTTAAAATAAAGAAATTTATTTCAATTCATTCATTTAAAAAAAATAATTTAAAAAATACATAAAAATTTAATTAAAAAATAGTACACTTATGATAAAGCTTGTCGATAAACTATATTTTTGGTTTTTCCTTCTGGTGCAAAAATGAAAAGATTTCTTGGTGACCCAACTCTAGAACATGCCACAAATAGCTGTAAAAAAAGTACAATTCCTGTCACTTTTAAAGACTGTCCCTGTGCCTTGTTGATAGACATAGCAAATGCAAGATTGGTATGAGTGGAATTCTTAGCGCATACCTTCACACAACTTGGAACTTAAAATTGGAGTTCCTATCATACTTCTGAGAAATTTGAGCATCAAGAATCTCTTACCTCGTGTAATAGAAGCCACAATTTTGACAGGCTGCTTGAACAGATGAATTTAATTTATTCTATTGGCATCACTAACATGGCTGAAAGGTATTAGATAGGCTAATAAAGTTTGGTTAGGTTAGGTTAGTGATTGTAAAATCTTAAAAAAACACCTAAAGAGATTAATTTCATTTATTCTTCTTAAAAAAATAAATAGTTTTTTTTTAATTTACACTGCTTAGCATCAATAAACAGAATAATTTATTTCATTCTTAAATCATTATTTTTTTGGAGAATCAACTTGTATTCTTGATTAGGTCTAACGGTGGGGAATTCTATGGGTAACAAACAAACTTTCATCTTTATTATATAAAATTTTAAAAATAGGTATTATAATTAAAATAAAAATATAGGAAATATAATTTTTAATTAAAATATAATTAAACCAATAAATTTAATATAAAATACGAAATAAATTTATTTTCACCCAACAATAACTTTACAGTGGTATTTACAGTGGTAAATGTAATAATGATGAAATTCACTTGAAAAAGGCAGTGCGAAAATTCATGGGTATCAAAAACAAAGATATATTACTGATTTAGTCTTCAAGCTCTCTTTTTAATAAATATTACATTAAATTTAAATTATTACTCTAATTAAATTAATTTAAATATATTACTTTATTTAATTTAACAATTATTACTTTTCTTATATAAAAATTACTACTTTAATTTGTTAATTTACTTTAATTTCTCAAAATACGTCAATTCTTTAAAATACCATACAATAAATTCCTGTACAAAAATCATGGCACCAAAATAAGCTCTCACTAATGTTCTTCAAATTGACATAAACTCCTGAAGCCCTCTACATCCTAGTTCATTTTGACTTGAAAAAAATTTAGCCCAAAATAGGCCTCACTATAGTGATTCACATTGACATTGTTTCAAATTGACATACAATTTTTTAATTAAATATTACATAATTGCGTCATCGAAGATTAATCCTGATTTATTACATAATTAACCTAGAGTGAGGGTGAATATAGTCCTGTTAAACTTATTATTTGATGTTTGAAATGACATTAAATTAAAATTAGGGTTGTTAAACGAAAATCGGAAATCCGATTTTCGATTTTGAAAACGATTATCGGTTTCTTTATTTCACAAAACGATAATCGGTTTTGTTTGTCTTTTACATATTATACAGATAAATTGAATGCCGGGAATTTAATTTTGTTCATTGTTTACTACTGTATCCATTCAATTTTACCGACAGAAAGGGGCAGTTTTTTTCAACTCGTCAAAACTCCTTACAACGTGTTTGTACATGAGTCAATCTTTTCAATTATCCCATTCCTGTAACAACGGCAAGAGGTTGCTCTAGTATTCCAACATATCTCACCGACTGACCAGTTATTTGTCAGTTGATGTCCGTAATCGGCAACCGCTGATTTGTTTTATACAGCCCCTGACAGGTACTGTGCCCATTAAATCTTTTAATCGGGACCAGCTGAGGCCAAGGTTGTGGTTGTGTGTTTTAGTATTTGCATTTTGCCGGTTTTGTTTGGCAACCTGATATTTGTTGCCGAAATCGGCCACCAAAGATTTGATTACTGCAGTCCATAACAGAAGCTTAGCTATTAACCCCCTTGACAGGGACTAGATGTGGCCGAGGTCGGCGATTTTGTGTTTAGTCCGTGAAGGTCTATTTTGCAATCTGATATCTTGCATCTGCGAACCGGTTAAAAGTTTATTCTGGTTTTAACTTAAAACCAGAATAAACTGAATTGCATACCGCATCATCTTCATGAAAGCCAGATGTAAAGAGATCGAAAGACATGTGCCATTCCTCGAATCATAATGTTTAGTTGTTTACCCATTGAAATATGGAAGAGAGTTGGACACTAGGATAAACTTCAAGTTTGGGTGACGACCATTCTCAAATTTATTCAGTTTGTTGATCTTTTGACAATGTCTAAGAGGCTGCTCAGGTCGAAGTAAATTGATTTTCGGGATTTTAATTTATGACAAGATTTTGGAAAGTCCAATCCATGGTTCAAATCTACTATAAACATATAAACTGTTATATAATTTCCATTCATTCAGTTAGTTGCTCTTGTAGTAGCTGTTATTAATCCATATAATTGAAAATTGCGGTTTAGTTTGAATATTACGTAATATTCAATAAACATTTTTTATATTATCTAAATCAATACAAAATCAGTTTAAATTTATGGGTTTCCGTATAAATAAGTCTGACGTCTGGGACAATTTTGATAAAATTTCGGCGACGATGGCACAATGTAAGCTCTGTGCACAGCAAATAAGTAGGAGTGGAGGTACTACGACTGGTTTGCATGCACATTTGCGTAGCAAACATGGTGGATTAACAACATCTTCAAATACTCAAACACGATTGACTGCATTGATTACAACACAAAGAAATTGTCCGAGTAGTAAACAGGAAAAAATTACGGCTGCTGTTGCGAGATTGATTTCCGAAAATATGTTGGCAATTTCGCTCGTGGAATCGAAATCCTTCCGTGAATTGATGGCGATAGTGGAGCCAGGATATCGTCCTCCGTGTCGTCAGACGATGACAGCACGACTAACAGCAATGAAAAGTAATTTAGTGGTCAAAATGTCGAAATATATCCATGAAAATGTCAAGGACATTGCGATCACTACCGACATCTGGACTAGTGTCACCAATGAAGCTTATCTCAGTTTTACTGCAAGCTACATTGATACAGACTGGAATATGATGACGCCTGTTCTTGGAACAATTCTGATGACTCAACGCCACACACAAGCCGTCATTGCTGACCATCTATGTAGTATAGCTGATGAATGGTTGCATGTGTCCATGATGGTGCATCCAACATCAATCATGCAGGCAATCTCAATGGATGGTTTGACGTTCACTGTGCGGCGCATAAATTGCAACTTTGCATCAATAATGCAATGGGCTCCCATGTTGTCACGGATCATCAAATTTCCAAATGTATATCAGCTGCAGCACGACTAGTCGGACATTTCTCACATAGCCCAATGGCAACGGGGAGCTCCTGAAAAGACAGTTGTCCATGGACAAGGATAAAACGCCACTAAAACTTATTCAGCACTGTAAGACTCGTTGGAACAGCGTCTATGACATGTTTGAACGACTAGTAGAACTGAGATGGCCAGTAGTTGCAGTATTGAGCGACAAAAACGTGGTGAAATTGAACGATGCCAAAACGTTGGGCATGAAGGACGATTATTGGCAACTGATGACTGAATTGCTCCCTGTTTTAAAAGCGTTGCAGATCGTGACGTCCGTCATGTCAGCCGAAAGCCAGCCATCAGCCTCTTGTGTTTTTCCCATGTTATGGGGACTCGTGAAAAATCATTTAACCATTAAAGAAGAAGATTCTGACATTATGGGTGAATTTAAGAGAGATCTTGCTAAGAATATTTCACGTCGTTTTGGATTAGAAAATAATGAAACAGCAAAAAACGAATGCGTTGTTGCATCAATTCTCGATCCGATGTATAAGCATCTTCCTGGATTTCCGGACGATTTCAAAAAGCTGGCGTATGAAAATGTCCGTCATCTCATCAGACAGCTGCCAGATTGCCCCGAACAGCCGAAGACGAGTCGGGATGAAGATAACATGATCCCACCAACTAAAAGATCACGACCAAATCATGATGCAGTTATGTTTCTCCTTGGTGATAGTGCAGCACAACAGGCGCCAGAGGAATCCGACTTTGAATATTACGTCAAATCATCATGGTCGACAAACTCAAGTGAAACAGCCCTGGAGTGGTGGAAACATAATATGAAACTTTTCCCCAAAACAGCTATTCTTGCCCGGAAGTTCTTATGCATTCCTGCAACCTCAGTGCAATCGGAACGATTATTTTCGGCCACTGGACGTCTGATAACCAAGCTTCGTAACCGGCTCCTTCCAGATCATGCAGAATCTTTGGTCTTTTTGAATATGAACCAGGACTTGTCTGATATTTAAAAATAAAATCGAATTTAGTACTTACTTTTAAATGTTTACACTTTGGAATCTTTGTTTTTGATATCTATGGTTTCGATATGTTTATGTTTAATTTTAAAATAAGGCCGCCGCAGCACCGGAAAGTTTTATTTTGATTTATACTTTAGTATATACAGGGAAAATTACCGAAGAAATTGAAAACAAATTTACTTATATGCTTTAACTTTCTACATAAACAGTCAGTTCATATTCTCCTTGTGTGTGGTATAAACTTTGAATAAAACTAATTATACTATACACGTGCGTGAATAGTAATAATGTAAGTAGCTTTGGTTATGCAAAGTGCAAACGATAATCGGTTTAAAATCGGATTTATACAAACGATAATCGGATTGCTCGAAAAACCGATATTAACAACCCTAATTAAAATTAACAAAGAAAATGAATGTGTGATTAAATTTGGTCAGTTCGAATAATTTCTCAAATTTAATTGAACTATTTTTTGATTGCATTTTTAATATTTGAAACGGCCCTTTATATTGGGATTACACGGATTTTGGGTTTTATCTTATTAGTTAGATGTATTTGACACTACAGATACCTAAACCAGAATAAATTATGCAAGATGAAATGATGTTTATCAACAAAGATCAACTCAAATCGCAAACCAAAATGTTAATATTTTATAGGATTAGGATCTGTCTTAAACCTAGGTAATCCAATCTCGGATTTCGACAAACCGGTTTTACTCGCTAATTTTGATTTTAAAATTGCGTGTAATTATCGAAGTTTTTACCGAAAAGATTTCGCTAAAATGTTTGGTAGATAAATATTTTGTAGGAAGCGAGTTTATTCCAAGACCTAACAAAAACTTGTGACGTCATTTTATTTTTCACGAAATACGGGTACCTTAGTGGTACCATAATACAATTAAAAATTTACAACACAGCTGAAACAGTTTATTTATACTCATACACTGGATGCGTGTAGTCCTGTTGGAATATGTGACACTGTATTTAATTGTCTTCTAAAGTATCAGCATCACTGTAGCAGAGGATGGTTTCTGTAATTAGAGCTCTTTTGGTCTAATTTTTATATTGTAAAATACAACTAGCGTGACGTAATGTTCAGCTTCAATCATCAACGTCATGTTATGCAATGACCCCGTGATATAAATTTTTCAGAAGTTAAATATAATATCGTGCTGTTACCCATAAGTTAACTGTAGAAACTTTGTTCTTAAATAATAATATTTTACTAAGTGCCGAATCCTCCATATAACTTATGTTGGACGAATGATCCAACCAGAATATACGACTTAGTGGAGATCTAAAATCCGAACTTCTTTATCGTCCAAGAGGCTCGAACTTCCATATATGACGGTGTAATAAATTTCATTAGCACATCATTTTCTGTGGGTGATTTACAAATAATTTTCACTATTTTACTCATCTTTTCAATTAATTGATGTTGATAATTGAATTTTTTCTTTTTCGAAAGGCTTTTCAAATTTTATACTTTCATCATGCTCATTTTCTTCCGAGCTTTTGAAAATAAAAAATTACATTTTCTGCTTCATTGGATCTGATTCCTCTTTTATAAAAACTTTTTTCACTTTCAAATGAATTAGTAACGCCAAAACATATTTAGTTACTATACGATAGATAATCTCTAATAAAGCATCATTCTAATGTGATCCTGGTCTTGGTATTATATCCAATATAATATCAATTTTTATCTCTTCGCCAACATGAGTATGCAACCCAGATGTACAGCCTGCCCTAATGCATCTATCCAAGTTGCTGACAGATATCAAGTGTAAGTCATATTGATTTTACAGATAAAATGTAAAATTAATACAAGATTGTGTTTTTTTATCTAAAATTAATTAAATTAATAATATCATTTAAATAGAGTTCATCTGTAATGTTATTATTTATGTTTCTTTAATTAAAATAATAAATTTTATTAATATAAAAATTAACTAAAATATTTATTTTGAAATCTTTTTACGATAATTCTGAAATCTCAACAAGTCATTTAATATTTGGTTTACAACAGCATATTCCTTCTTTATAGTATTTGTGGTTTCGCCGTTCAACAATTTAGCTTGCTCTTTCCCTTCTTGAGACAATTTTAACATAGAACTTATTGTAACTATATCGACTGATAGATCAGTATCTTTAAGATTATAAAATTTGTTTAATTTTTTATCATATTCCTTTCTTTCATTCGGATCGATTAAGCATTGATAGATTTGACGCAATTCCTGGAATTCATTTGTGCTTTTCCCCTTATTTTTATCTGGGTGAATAGTTCGACATTTTGATAAATATGCCCTTCTAATTTCTCCTTTTGAACAATTTTGATCAATTTCTAAATATTTATAATAATTTTTCATTTTTTGATCAATTATAAAATGAAATAAATTAAATCAATATTTAAACAAAGTTTTGTAACTATCGAACAAAATATTAATGTAGGTTTCCTTATTTATTATGTTTTACAAGCAAATTTCTATCAATTTAAAATTTTTCCATAATTTCAAATTGATCATTTCTCAAATTTTTATTTATCCTTAAATGTCTGAAATGACTAAAATGAACGAAATAAATGAAAATAATAAAAGTATGACGAGAAAAAATTATTAATAATTAATATTATTATTTTAAAAATTTATTTTATTTATTATTATTAATAATTATTTTTAATATTACTTTATTTTTAATATTACTTTTAAAATTTATTATTATTGAGTTGTATGTTATTTTAATTTTATTGTTATTATTATTATTATTGCAATTATTATGTCTTAGAATGGAAGGTGTACAGATTTGAAGGTTTCTATAATTTTATTTAGTAAATAAAAGTTTTGAGAAATTAATAGTTAAGTTGTTTATTTTTTAAACTTTTTATTATTACTGTCTATAAGATGTCTGATTTCTTGAATTAATAACATTCATGATATTTGAAAGCAAAACAAAGCTATATTTTTTCAGTCTATAAAAATCTTATTGAGACAAAAGATCTAAATGAGAACTATCAGAACCCAGATAATAGTGCCAGTTAAACAATGCCAAGATCGAACACCAAAGGAAGAACCCCAACAAGAATCAACCTATTCCCAAATGACAATAATGATAATGTTGGTTACTTAGGGGTGTATCATTTTTACATTTTTAAAATGTGTTAGGGGTAATCATAATCGTTCGACTCTTTCCTAAGCACCTCCATGACTATTGAAATTTAAACCATTTGTGTACCCATGGTGACGACCATGTTGGTAATGTACACAAAGGCGAAAAAACAATGAGCAGGTGAGCTCTATTGCTAAAACTACTCCCCATTGTATTTTCTATTCGGGTTCTAGACTGCCGATAGAAGGTCTTACGTCATTATTCACTATGTATGCTATTTTTGGATCGTTGTTGGTCCTCAATTACGGGTATTTCTAATTGTTCTCTTATAAAATTTTGGTGCAGGGATCCGTCCTTATTTCCCAGCTAGTAATTATTGTTCTACACTTCCTACAATGTTTAAACTATCCTTTGAAAAATTTGCGCAGGGATTGGCCCTTATTTTCAAGTTAATCCACACTTGCCATAATATTTAAATTGTTCTTCAAAGATTTTGAGCAGGGATCTGCCTGTGTTTCAAATCATGAGCTGTCGGAAAAATTACATAAATCTAACTTTATCCATCTTCCACTGGTCTCAACTATTCCATCTTTACTCCTACTCACTTATGTTTATAAAACATAAAGGTGACTAAGCCACCTACATTATCTAAATCTAAATAAAATCCTAAACGACCTAAAATGACATTACACTCCCTAATCATTCCTATCACTATCACTGTCCTCTAACTCGATGGACTCAACCGGCGAAATATCTGCCGACCAACAGCACGTAGTGCCGCCCGTCCACAAACTTTTCCCCAGCCCAGACCATCGACACCATCAACAAATAATATAATTGAATTCAATAAAACTACGATTTAGAACTTGAAACTAAACGAATTTAAACCATTAAAAAAATTTACTAAAGAAAATTTAACTGAGACATATAAAATTTATTAATTAAAATACTTCATAAGAATTACAAACAATAACAATAATTTACCACATCCACGTTGACATAAAATCGAAACTGAGAGTTCTGCAAATTAAGTGGCTATGTTGAAAAAGAGAGTTTTTCAATTGAATTTGTGATCAGTATTTATACTGATTTTGAATGCGTACTCTATCCAATCAGAGTGCGAGAATTATTGAATTGATTTTGCACACATGCATGAATGTGTGTAATTATTTATTTGTTTTAATTTCATAAATTTAATTAATTTCTTATTTAATTTTTATTAATTTTAATTTTACAAATTTTATAATTTAACTAATTTGAGTTATATTAATTTTTATTAATTTAAACATTTTTATTCTTTAAATTTAATAAGTTAAATAACCATTTAATTCAATAAACTTTACAATTTACATAATGCTAATTAATTTTATTATTTTTGACGATTTAATTTTTATATTGTTTAAATAATTTTCAACTAATTCCATTTTATATTTTATTATTTTTCTATTTAAATTTTTAAGTGTTGAATTTTCTGTTAAATTTATTTATCTCTTTATTCTATTATACGGGGTTTATTGATTCTTAATGTGTGATGTAGTTTATTTTATTTATTTTAAATTAAACCTTGGTCATAAATTTTTTTCAACTTTGCGGTTTTTGTGTTAGGTATTTTCGATCGATTAAAACAAACTCTCAGTTCTCGTTTTCAGCCCAACAAATCACTCCGGGACCCGTTAAAATTGCGTCCCGCAATTCTGTTAGACATATGAATTTCCCAGCTCATAGTCTATTACATTCCCATTAACCCATAAACATACTATAACAGTTTAAGACATGTTAAAATTGAATTATCAGAAAAAGGTCTAAGCTAAAATTCAAGCAGTTGCCACATACAGTGACTGGTCATAATACACACACATACTTATACCGTGTCCAAACTCAAGTCAAGTCACATGCAACAGTTTATTTCTGGATCAATTCATCAGTTGGTTGTTTCGTCTCGTTTCTGGGTTCGGTTTTCAATCTTTCGGCTGGGTCTTGTAGGCATGTTGAAGATCATAGGATTCTCTCTATCGGGGTTTGACTGTTTTCCTATATTATCTTTGGATTTTTAGGTTGGGATTCTGATTTTCTGGATCATTTGATGGTATATGACAGACCTGCTCAAAGGTCTCGGAACTTTTGTTCAACTGGGTGATTTGAACATTGCTTTTCTTTTGGTTTTTCTTGGGTGTTTTTGTTACGGTACTGACTCTATAAGATTTTCTTTCTTTAATGGGTAACTCGAATTCATTCCGATTTGGTCATAAGTTCGCTTGATTGATTAAGTTCAATCGCCACTGGGTTCTGTGACTTTAGTCTCATGTATCAGGATTTTTTTACCATTCTTAATTTAGGGTTCCAAAATTAGGTATATTTTTTAGATATTCGTTCCCAACTCATTCATTTCGGGTTTGCAATTTTATCTTCTTATGGATTTATATTCTTTCTCTCATTGGGCCTCTGTTCGCTTTACCAATGTCGAGAGTGCAATTTAGTATTTTCTCAACTGATTATGATCCATTTCTATTTGTATTACGTATACATCGATCCTTTGCAACACTATACAATCAATTTACATACTGTACACTTCCTTTTTACTATTTTTATCTACACTTCTTCTTTAATGTTCAACTTCCTCTTTATACCTCAGTTTCCTTACCTGGCCGTCATCATTTTGTGTCTGCTGCCATTGCTCGGCAATTTCTCTTGCTTATTCATTATTTCGTTGGATTCTTAATTCGGGCCCTGCTTCTTCGTTTAGTCTGAATATCGTTGTTTTGTACTTCAGTTCTCTTTTGTTTTGTTTTCGGCCACTTTTCCCATTATTATTATGCAATCATTTGTCTCTTTCTCTCATCACAAATCCTTTCATTATGTTACCTTGCCTATAATTGTCTTCTCAATTCTTCGAATACGTTGAGTTTTACATGTTTCCCCTTCACCGTACGGTTGTCTACTGTGTTTTATTGAACATGAGAGTTGACAATTTTTCTCTCTGACTGTTGATTCTTTTCTCAGTGAGTATTGCTTGTGTTCTGCTTGGTACTTCGCTGATGATTTTTCTCTGGATTCACCTTCGGACAGTTGTTAATACGGTCCTGTTCTTTAATCGTTTTTACACCTTTTTATACGGACGACATTTTTTCGCCAAGCCTCATTCTCTGACAACTCCAAACCATTTCATATTCAGAGAACAAATTCGCTCATGTGATCCTCGCTGCTGCCTTGGTTACTCCCGATAATGTTTTTACTTTATTTTCGATATTTGGTTCAATCTCACTTTCATTTTGTACCGTCTTCTGTCACAGATTGTTCATTATTGTTCAACCAAATTCGCTTCTCGCTGGACTTCGTGCGTCTTCGATTTGTCGGGCCATATCTTCTGTTGGCTGTTCTCACGCACACAGTGTATCTCTTGAATGCTGTAATATCAGCGCCTAACTTTCCGTGTTTTATAATTTCTCCGATTGTTCCCAATGCTTATGATATTTGTGGTCCAAAAGTTACATTTTGCTATTCTTCGATTGTTTCAACTTTCCCTCGTGAGTACCAGAGTTCTTTGTAATTCCCGGTTGTTGCTACGGTGCCACTTTCATCATATTGATTTGTATACTTTTCTTGTTGTCTTTCAACATTTCTTATATCTTTTCCTCTGGCTGCTTAATGATATCAACTATCAACAGTTCTTCCTCTCCTCCTTCAATTACTCTTATTCTCTTTTTGCCGAAAGTTTCTTGTCGTTATACTCCATCTCTTCTGCTTCTCGTGCCTTTGTATCTGTACGTATTTCCTCCTTGTTCTTGTTTGTAGTGGGTTGTTGTCAATTTGTGATACTGCTTCCAACGTATGTAATACATTTATTCTTGGAGGTTGCGTCTTTCTATTTCAGATGATACTCGATTATGTTAACTGCAAGTTAGTTTGTAGGATGGTTGTCTGATTTGCCATCTCAGCTAGCTTGTTCGCTCATATATCCATATTATCTCTCCATCGTGGTCTTCCTTGCTTAGTAGGTTTCAGTGTTCTCTTTTACAGTATTTCCCTCTTTCATGAAGTTCCACTGGCGTTTACATTTTTCAACTGATGTTTTGAAATTCCTTTTTACCACTCTATTTGAGCGGTCGACTTTCCGTTTTTGAGATGTCGCTTTGATTTCTCCTTTTCACTCTCTGCGTTTTGCTTGGATTTGATTTTCGTTTTCCTTTTTCGCCAGCTCTTATTTATTCTTCGTTTGATACACTTGGTTCTATAGATACACGATACGGCTTAATGATTTGTGATGAATCTGGTGATTGTTGATCTTGGCTGTTATTCTTGATTGATTGATTTACCTTACTAAAAAATAATCACTCCTCCTTACCGTTTTATATATTTATAAATTTATAATTTATATTATATAACCATAGTTGCAATGTTTAATATTGGTGTTCCCTGGTTCATCTCTTAAATATTTGTTTCCTCGTTACCTTGGTTACACCTTTATTCTCATGTATACTTAATTTTTCGCGATCTATTTATTTAATTCGTGTTCTTTTTCCTGTTTACTATGGTTTTCTTGGCTTTGAATGACTATCTTTTTCTGCTATTCTATCTATAAACCGTATTACCCTTAGTTTTTTCTTCATTACTATGGTTACTTGTTCTGTTTCGGTTGTTTCTAGTTTTAA
>CAUHTR010000598.1:0-42500 GCA_959609185.1 Schmidtea polychroa | reverse complement strand
AAAAACAAAAAAAATATGGAACGCTTCACGATTTTGCGTAAAAATTTATTTCAATAAATAAAAGTGACATTTAATGTTTTTGTCTTGTTGTCCAGCATGGGACATTTAAAAATAGGCAAATGTTATCTGGATCAATCTGATTGTTTCATCATAGCAGAACATATAGCGACATGACAGTTGTCACGAGCAGTTTGATTATTTGCAGGATTGAAGTTGTCGAACTTGAGTGATCATTCTGGAGGCTATTCAATATCAACTGTCACTCCATCTCGTGATGGTCATCTAAATCAAGACAGTACCATGAAGCAGAACAAGCATCTCAAGTTATTTCGAGTCCAGGTCCTCCGAAGATTTCATTCAGAACTCGCAACCATCATCTAAATTAAATATACGGCTCTCACAAGATAATGTGAGTTTACCTAACTATATATATACAAAAATCGAGTAATAATGATTTCAATAATCACTTAATATTGCATTCTATTTGAAAGATCCAGATAAGAGAAATTTACATTAAAAAATATTTAAATAAATTTAAATTTAATAAATTCAAATTCAAGAAAGTTTACATTAAATTCAAATTTAATAATTAAAAATTTAATAATTAAAAATTTAATAAAATTTAATAAATTCAATAAATTCAAACTTAAGAAAGTTTACATCAAATTTAAATTTAATAATTAAAAATTTAATAAAATTTAATAAATTCAATAAATTTAAATTTAAGAAAGTTTATTAAATTAGTTTTTATGTTGTCGCAAGTATTTTGGATCAATATCATTTCCTGTTGAATGGAAGTGCCAGATCCTAGCTGAAAATTCAATATTAGAAAGAGCGCATCTTGTGGTAAGAGAAATCACTTCACTATCCTCGATATCAAGCCCATGCAAGATATCATTGGTTTCTGTGGGCACACTGCCTAAAGACCCAAATATGCAAGTTGACAATGTCACTTTATAGGAAGGGAACGCAATTTCAATATTTGATTTTAATTCATTATATTTAGCTAAGTTTAATTTGTGTGTGTTTTTGAAATTAAACTCCGTATCCAGAGGGCATTTTACGTCGATTAATTTTATCGTTTTCTTTGTATTATCTCGTATTATTAAGTCAACTCGTTTTCCATCACTTGGAACAAGGTAGCATTTTTCGTCCATAGTTATTATTTTATCAGAAGATTTTATCAGATCATATATTTTATTCAAGCACGAATTGTGACGTTCATTGATTAACATCCCATTAGATTTACAAGATTGCAAGACATGAGACATCGTTTCAACTGCATCACATTTCCGACATTTCCGTGATGAGTCACTTGTGTTTTGAGGTCTTGCATTCACAGGTAAAGTGTTTGTCCTGGCACGGTGAATGAAGTTCCAAGAGGCCAAATTCAATTTACTTTTAAATATCGATCTATTTATCAATGGACATGTCACATAGGTGTCGGCAATGAAGTTATTAATTTTGCCATTGTGCATGTCCATGAAGTAAGTTTCTTGGATAAGTTTATGAAGGAAGCACGCAAGTTTTTTGCGATCAAGACTGTATATTATTTGCGTCCCCCTGTGGTCAGTTGTAATTCGAAGAGAGAAAAACCCATCGTATTCTAGTGAAATCGTGATACCTCGAGTATTTTTTAGATGTTGAATGGCATCGCGAAATCGTATCCACCAGGTTTTCCTTGACAGACTATTTTTCTTGTATGATTTGCCGTTTATCCATTCAAGGCACTGCAAAATAGAAGGATCAGAAATCCTGATCCGCGTTGAAGCTACAAATCGAAGGCTATCTTGGATAACAACAGATGTTATGGGGCATCTACAGGTCAACAATCTAAAGGCTTGTACGATGGTTAGTGTACTGTATTCATCATGCAAGTCAACAAAAGCTGCTCCCCCAGTTTCTATTGGGCTGTAAATGTATGCTTTTGGAGCATTATGCGGTAAGTTATAAAAGCTGTATATGATAGATCTGAGTTGAGTACTCAGGTTCTTGTTATTACTGTCTTTGGCTGATGGTCTGCCAATGGCGCTAATTTTAATTTCCCTAGTTCTAAATGCAAAATGAAGGCGCGAGTGGAGAAATGTTTTGTACGCATCAACTTTCTGCCAAGGAAATAAATCGGATTCTTTGATTTTAGTAGCATCAGACAAGAGCTTTTCCAGTGTGTCATATGGAGTTTGGTTAGGACATTCTCCAACAGGAACTCCGAGGTACTGATAAAATTCTTTATCTTTCAGCTTTTTAATATTAATATTATTTAGACTGATTTTATTTATATCGGTTGAGTTTGAAGTGGCCAAATAAGCACACTTTTCAGGTCTGAATTCCAAACCAATTTTACCTGCGATCTCAACCGAAGTATTTATTAGTATTTGCAAGTCAGTGGTGTTATTGGCTATTAGCGCTATGTCATCTGCGTAAGCAAGGACTTGAATTTCTGAATTTCCTATCATATATTTCGCGACAGGAGAAGATGAAATGGCAACCATGACCGGATTTATGGCCAAGTTGAAAAGGGTCATTGAAATTGGACATCCTTGACGTACTCCTCTTTTGATGTCAATTTTCGGAGTGGTCAAAGGTCCGCAGCAGTAGTATGAGTTAGTCCCGGTGTACAATAATCGTAGTATAGAAACGAATCTCCCTTCCATTCCTATATATTCGAGCAAGTTCCAAAGGTATGCATGTGGTACACTTCCAAACGCATCCTTGATATCCAGCCAAGCGATTGCTAACGGAGCCTTTTTAGAATATTTTGAATGTTCTAGAGCAGCAGTCAAAATTGCATTATGTTCAATGCAGCCCTCAAACTTTGACCCCCCCCTTTTGTCCTGGATGTAAAAGTTCATTATCTTTTATCCAACTAGTCACACGTCTAGACAGAATGGACGTGAAAATTTTATAGCAAGTTGACAGAAGGGCGATTGGTCGCCATGAAGACGTGTCATCATAGTTTCCCAATTTTCCCGGTTTAGGTATTAAAATTGTTTTAAAGCTTCGCCAGTCATTAGGAATTTGGCCACTGTCGATAATAATATTAAAAAATCGTGCTAGTAATTTACCATCGGGGTCTAAAAGACGGAGATCCCTGTATGTTATGTTGTCGTCCCCGGGTGAAGAGGCATTTGCGTGTTTCAGTTCAAAGATGACATCGGACGCAGTTATTTTTCCAAGTTCAAGAATACTCTTTGAACGAATGCAATATTCTTGAATGGAAAAAACGAATTTATCAGGGTCCATTTGAGTGAATTGTTTTAAGATGTTTTCCATATTTGGACGGATATCCACATTGACCTCATCAAATATTTTGGTGACAGTTTTCTTACGATTGTGAAAATAACCCCCCTTTATTTCAATCATTTTAGCATTATTATTTAACGGGGAGAAGAAATTTTTACCCAAATATGGCTTATGTTTAGGCTTTAGATTATCATCTTTATTTATCGATAAAATTATTTTACAAAGAGCGTCATTCGCATTACATTTTGTAATCTGGGCTAAAAGTAAATTAGAAAATTTTCGGCGCACAATCAAGCCCGGCTAGCTCAGTCGGTAGAGCATGAGACTCTTAATCTCAGGGTCGTGGGTTCGAGCCCCACGTTGGGCGATATTTTTTTGATTTTGGTTTTATTTCAAAAATTAATTTTAACTAGTGCCAATTTTTGATTTTTATTTTAGAAATAGAATTTGGACATCAAATATGAGATTTTGAATTCAGAAAAAAAGAATTTGGAAAAACAAAAAAAATATGGGACGCTTCACGATGTTGCGTAAAAATTTATTTCAATAAATAATAATGACATTTAATGTTTTGTTCCAGCATGGGACATTTAAAAATACACAAATGTTTACATCATAGAGTTTATTCTGATCCCTTTGAATTATGTAATAAAATTCATGTAATTTTCTAATCAAGCTAATTAGATAATCTTCTCTTTATCGTTTAGTCACGATTTAATTCTTCCGAATTCCCAACATTGAAGAAACACAGTCCCAGCACTCAAAAGTCAATTACGAAATCAGAATCCAAAGCATTTTGACAGTCGTCGAGAGCAGATCAAGCAATCTCAGGTTATTTCGAGTCTAGATCATCCGGAGAATTCATTCAGAGCTCGCAATTGTCATCTTATTAAAATTGTTATATATATATATATATATATATATATATATATATATATATATATATATATATATATATATATATATATATATATATATATATATATATATATATATATATATATATATATATATATATATATATATATATATATATATACATAAAGTCCAGTAAACTAGCTTTATTCTGTCGAAAGTATTTTGGATCAATATCTTGTCAGAAGAATCTTCGGATCGAAATACTAAATTTATTGCAATATATAACACTATAAACGAGATAATTACATCATTTAATAAAAGAGTTTCAAATTTAGAGTCTCACACAACACATATTAAACCTTATCACATCACTAGAAAAAGCGCTGCTGAATTACAATAGAATCATGGAGCATTACCTAATACATATAAATGTTTAACACAGCCAATTTCTATAACAACAAATAATAAAGAATGGTCTTGTTTTATGATTGTAAAGATTATTGATCCGTATTTCTTTTTAGTTACTGATGATGATCAAACAATGAAATGGTTCGTGAAATGTGATTATAATAGTAAGCTTAAAAGGATGATGTTATAATGACTATTTATGATTTGTCACATGGGTATTGACATGATAATACTGAATCGCATAAAACATAAAGTCAAAAATAAGAATATTAATTTTGCTAGTTCTCTATTACATTATATAGATTTAATATTTTATGATACAAAAATTGATGCTAACGAGGTTCGTAAAGCGTTGTCCGAGTTGTATAAAGATGTGCTCACATCAAGATCATGTGATATACGATTGTTGATTCGACACAGTAAAGTCTTGATTTAATAAAACTTTCTGTTTTGCTAATAATAAGAAACTTGATTTTAATAAATCTTGATTCTTTGAAATGGAAATTAAAATATATAAAATGGAGGTTAAAGAAGATAAAATTTATCCAGAATTGAGATATCATACACAATCACCTACAGCACTTTCTGAATTAGAAGTTCGAAGAGTAAAAGAATTCAAATCTGAAAAACTTCATTTAGAAGATTTATTAAAACATTATAAAAAAAATTAAAAGTAGATGGAATAGAGCTGATACTTGTTTAAAGATTGCTGGTTGTTCTTTAGGTTTTGCAACAACAATATTAACAATTATATTACCTGCAACTTTACCAGTTTTAACACTTGTTCCAATGATTCTTGGGAGTATTTCAGCAGGAGATTTATTCTTGACTGAAGTTGTGTCTGTATCATATACTGCAAAAAATAAGAGTTTATATCGTGAAGTATGTTCATCATTAGATGTAGGAATAGCAAAATTATTTTTATTTCATTTAAAAGCCATGAAAGATGGAGTCTTGACGAATGATGAAATTTTAAAATCTAATAAAATAATTCAAGATATTGTTGGGCTAGAACCGAGAATCGAGAGCTTGTTTTAATGAATCAAAAATACATAACATAAAAATCGCACCAAGTTAAATTAAAACACTAATCAATTCAAATTAAAGTACATAACACATTGATGATAAATAAGACCCGGGTGATAAAATAAAGGAACGAAAATAAAGGTCGCAATCACTAACACAATTAGGAGAAACATCACATTCGGAATAGCTAACAACTAAGAAATAAAATAATGGGTAATAAATTAATTAATAATATGAAAAATTTCTAAATAAATAAATTTAAAATTTAAAATAAATTATCTAGTAAACTGGTAAAATAATAAAAAGTAGAATAAAAGTAGTAAAATTAGATAAACCATAAAATTTATAAAACTAAATTGTTTAATGAAAACTAAAAATAAAACCAACAAAATTATTTAAATTATAAAACTTATAAAACCAAATTGTTTAAATTAATGAAACTAAAGTAAAATTAACTGAACTTATTTAAATTATAAAACTTGTAAAACTAAATTAAAATTAGCAAAAACTATTTAAATTATAGAATTTATAAAAATAAATCTTAAAAATTATTAAAAATTAGAATTTTGATTAATTAAATTAATTAAATTAAAAAATAAATAATTGCAAACATTCATGCATGCATGCAAAAATTAATCAGAATTGCCTCGCATTCCAATTGGATATAACAGCAGAGAATGCGTTTATATATATCTAATTTTTATATATATCTAATGATATCTAATTTTAATTTTACTCATTTCAACATCTGTTAAATCAACTCCATATTTCCTTTTAATAATATTTAATCTTTTTATAAATCGAATTATATATCAATTCCAAATAGAATTGTATGAATTCCATCACATAAAACATACCTTTTATCATCATAATAATCCAGCGAAGTTTTTAAAGATTCCTGTAGAAAGATGTCATATTTATCAGATTTAATTTGGTGAACTATTTCTGCTTGTTTCTCAGATTCTGGTTTTAAACTATCTATAAAATTTTGGTGTGTAATTTTTTAGCTACACATTTTTGAATTCCTTTATTTCTATTTTCTTGACTTTGCTCTAATAAAAGGGTTTATTGTTTTGATCGAATAAATATTACTTCACTTATTGGATTGTTTGGTTTCTCATCTTTAAAACTAAATAATGCACCACTTTTATTTATTAATTTATTCAAGTTTTCATTTTCTAATATTTCCTTGTATATATCTGAAGAATAAATTTTTAAAAACATTGAATCTGTATCCATTGCACGCATTGATATTCTATCTTGAAAATGTGGTTGTAATACATCATATTTTGAAGTTTTGATAGTTCTAAAATACTATATTCAATAAACATTGGTTTGTTGTATGTTTTTTCATAATTTCCAATTTCCACTGCAATTACATTACTTGAAAACCTTTGTGCATTTTTAAATGTTGGTTTTGAAATAATTCGATTATATCTTGCCAAATCTTTTTGATTATTTGTTAATAATTTAATCTTTGTATACTTGTCAATATTTTCCATTGTTTTTCCAAATCTATACCACGGGGTAATGGCAGCTCAACAATCAAGAGCAAAATTGGAATTTCCAGCAAAGGACTTGAATTTCCCGTATTTTAAATTAGAATATGGCATTTAATCTATGTAATGATGTATTTAAACACCAGATAATTTATATTAGATTTAAATTCAGAAATTAAATCGAGATAAAATACTTAAAGTTCCCAGTAGCTAAAATTTAACTCATCTGGGTAGGAAGGAATTTTGTTAATTTTTCTTTGATCTCTATCATTAAAAATCTGTAGAACCCTGTCTAACAATTCGCTCATTCTTCAGTCGCTGCCGAATGAAAATGAATCCACATGTTAATTCTAAGTCAACTCTCTTAATCTTTTATTCATCAATCTTTATCGAATAAAAATAAGAACCTTATGTTAAGTTTAAATCCCAACATTTTTAAACATTAGAAACAGCTTCTCCATTGTCTTTGTCATCTTCAAAATGTTTTTCTTCATCATCGAATTTATATCTGTATCATCACCCCTATTCAGCTTCAAGTCATATATCCTGCTGCTACTAATAATGCATTATTTTTCTGATTAGATTGGGCTGTATTTTGAGTCCTTGAATTCATTGCAACTTCAAAATAATCTCTTAAGACCGTAAGAAGCCAGTTAAGAGATTCTTGATTTGATGAATGCATTTGTTGCACTGGAGTAGGTAAAATGAATCGAGCATCATAATCTGATTCCGGCACTTTAGAATTTTCGACATCTGGAAAATATAAAGCAGTTTGAAAATTAATTGAAAAATCTTTATTGGTCTCAGCAGTTTTTATCTTTTTACTTAACTTTCCTTGATTTCCAGTGATAAGGTAAAGGAAATTACGTTTCGCATAATATTTTGTTTTTTGATATGCCATTTAAACTATTTGGTGATTGCCATACAATAATGCAAGTTCACTGAGCCTCTCCCATCATTGATTATCATTCCAATCTCGTGCTACCTTCATTTTGATAAAAATAAAATTGCCAAATTCTGTTTCGATTTATTATCAAAAAAATTATAAACACCAATATATTTTTAACAAAACACTTTGAAACATTTTAAATAAACTTTAAATTTACAAATTCACCTCGAAAAACGAGAATGTTTAAACAACCGAACTTAAAAGAAAATTCACCAAAAACATGAATTTTTTTTTAATTCACAGTAATTTAATTAAATAAAATAATAGTAGTTTCCAAATCTTATTTTAGCATTGTTAAATTGATTTGCATAGAATATATTTTAAGAGTTCACAATGATAGAAAGTTAAAGTCATATAACTCGAGAATGCTGGGAATTTGAGATATTAATTAAGTTATTGATGAAATGTTTGATAAATCTCTCTATATATAAAAAAGCTAAGGGTTCCTTCCATCCGAATTTTATTATTTTTATAAATTTTTTTTTATTATTTTTTTTTGGTTTTTTTATTTGATATTTTTATTTTTGTTTATTTTTATTCATATTTATTATTTTTTTTGTTTTTTTATTATTATTTTTTTTTGGTTTTTTTATTTTAATTTTTTTTTATTATTATTTTTTTTTATTTAATTTTATTTATTATTATTAATATTTTTTATATATTTTTTTATTATTTTTTTTTAAAATCTTTTAATTTAGCTTTAATTTATTATTCTTTTTTTAATTTTTTTTATATATATTTTTTATTTTTTTTTATTTATTTATTTTTTTATTTTTTATTTTTCACCGACCCCGTAAGGTTAATGTTAAAATTCATATCCAGGGTATTGTTGGACAAGAATAAAATTCAGTTTATTAATATGTTTATATAACTATGATAAAGTAAAACGATAAGTAAAAAAGAATAAATACTTAAAAAAATTAAAAAAGGCAACTGAAAATAAATAGTTTTAGTGGCCAAGATATTCAGTGTCTGTATTGTGGGGCATTGTTAGGCCCAAAAATGCTGGTTATAGATGTTCACGTATGGATTAGACGTAAACCTGTTAAATATCTACCACGACTTGCCCAATTACAAAGAAACGAAACAGCCAAACTAATAAAAAATTATTTTATTTATTTTAACTCAAAACTTCTTTGTATACTATGTTATCTATAACATTTCCTTCCACTTGAATTAATATTCCCTTTCTTGATATACTCCTAGATAAGGCCAGATATAGTTGGACATGTCCAAAAATAGGGTGACCTGGTGTAAGATATAATCCAACTTGTTCAAAACTCTGCCCTTGGCTTTTGTTAAAAGTCATTGCTAATGCAAGTCCAACCGGAAATTGCGTTCTATGAAGTATAAATGTACATGATCCATCATCTGCAGAGTTCAGTGTTATTCGTGGAATAGACACTATTTCACCTTTGTGATCACCAGTTAAAATTTCACATTGTAAAATTCTAATCCCTATCTTACGTAAGATTAATCTCATTGACGTTTTCACCACGAAAAAGATCGGTGAAGTAATGATGTATGTGCGTATGTGCAGAAATTCCAAATAGGAAAGAAAGTCCAAGATTATGGTATAAGGTAATAAAACATATGACTCATGGGCCTCATACCAATAATTCAATACCAATAATTTTATACCAATAATTCTATACCAATTCTATACCAATAACCTATAGTGTATTGGAAGTTTATCATATGTAAGTGTTCGACTAAATTCATTAATCATGTTTAACTTAAAAAACTCTAATAACATAGTTGTACTATGCTTACGTAACGCCTCCGCTTCGTTCTTTTCTTCAAACGTGATATGATTTCCCGCTATTATTTCCAGCGTTCTAACGGGGTTGGTGAAGCGAAGCGAACAGGGGCGGAGCCCCTAGTTCTCTAAATATTTGTAACAATAAATGTACCAATTAACATCTAAATTTTGGGAATTAAAATCATGAGGAATCTTAAAATAATAATTCTTAAATTAATCTAATTAATAAGATGCGTGAACATAATCTACCATGTTAATTTTTACCAATTTCTTAGAAACACAAATAACATAGAAATTGGTAGAAAACAAATGAATTTAAAGATCTAACAAATGGTTAACATTCATTAAATTTTCGAAATTTGTAATATCTCATTTGAAAATTTTAATATTTGAAAAAACCGAAAGATTTAGATTTTATACTGAAGACTTTTGAATACAATTTGCTGCTCTATGAATTATTGAAATACAAATTTGGATTGAAAACTAAAAAAAAACATTTCGTTAATATTTCCCGTTACTTCTCAAAAGAAATAACTAAAATGAAATTATGTAGCAATTAATATTAGAAGTGAATGTTCAGTTAAAATTATTAAAAATTAAAGAGATTCAAAAAACAAAATTTTATAAATTTACAATTTATTATCAATTTATTAATATCAGAATAACAAAATAACTTCATCAACAGCATTAATGTCACACTTGTTATCAATTAATATCTGCACAACTCTTTGATTGTCCCGTTCACAAGCATAATGAATGGGCTGCTTGCCAAGCTAGAATATGATTTATTATCAATTTATTAATTTTAGAATAACAAAATAACCCAATCAACAGCATTAATGTCACACTTGTTATCAATTAGTATCTGCACGACTCTTTGATTGCCTCCTCCACAAGCATAATGAATGGGCTGCTTGCCAAGCTAGAATATGATTTATTATCAATTTATTAATATCAGAATAATAAAATAACCTCAGCAACAGCATTAATGTCACACTTGTTATCAATCAATGACTGAACAACGCCTAGATTACCCCGTTCACAAGCATAATGAATGGGCCGCATTCCATACTAGAATATAATTTATTATCAATTTATTAATATTAGAATAACAAAATAACCTCATCAACAGCATTAATGTCACACTTGTTATCAATTAGTATCTGCACAACTCTTTGATTGCCTCCTTCACAAGCATAATGAATGGGCCGCTTGTCATGCTAAAATATGATTTATTATCAATTTATTAATATCAGAATAATAAAATAACCTCAGCAACAGCATTAATGTCACACTTGTTATCAATCAATAACTGAACAACGCCTAGATTACCCCGTTCACAAGCATAATGAATGGGCCGCATTCCATACTAGAATATGATTTATTATCAATTTATTAATATTAGAATAGCAAAATAACCTCATCAATAGCATTAATGTTACACTTGTTATACTTTAGTATCTGAACCAATTCCAGATTGCCCCGTTCAAAAGCATAATGAATGGGCCGCTTACCATGCTAGAATATGATTCATTGTCAATTTATTAATATCAAAATAACCTCATCAACATCATTAATGTCACACTTGTTATCAATCAATAACTGAACAACTCCTAGATTGCTTCGTTCAGAAGCATAATGAATGGGCCGCTTGTTATGCTAGAATATGATTTATTATTAATTTATTAATATTAGAATAACAAAATAACCTCATCAACAGCATTAATGTCACACTTGTTATAAATTAGTATCTGAACCACTTCTAGATTGCTTTGTTCACAAGCATAGTGAATGGGCTGCTTGCGATTCTAGAATATGATTTATTATCAATTTTTTAATATCAGAATAACAAAATAACCTCATCAACAGCATTAATGTCACACTTGTTATCAATCAATAACTGAACAACTCCTAGATTGCTTCGTTCAGAAGCATAATGAATGGGCCGCTTGCATTGCTATAATGATTCATTATCAATTTTTTAATATCAAAATAACAAAATAACCTCATCAACAGCATTAATGTCACACTTGTTATCAATTAATATCTGAACCACTTCTAGATTGCCTCCAACACAAGCATAATGAATGGGTTGCTTGCCAAACTAGAACATGATTTATTATCAATTTAGTAATATCAGAATAACAAAATAACCTCAGTAACAGCATTAATGTCACACTTGTTATCAATCAATAACTGAACAACTCCTAGATTACCCCGTTCACAAGCATAATGAATGAGCTGCTTGTCATGCTAGAATATGATTCATTATCAATTTTTTAATATTAGAATAACAAAATAACCTCATCAACAGCATTAATGTTACACTTGTTATCAATTAGTATCTGAACAACTTCTAGATTGCTTTGTTCACAAGCATAGTGAATGGGCTGCTTGCGATGCTAGAATATGATTTATTATCAATTTATTAATATTAGAATAACAAAATAACCTTATCAACAGCATTAATGTCACACTTGTTATCAATTAATATCTGCACAACTCTTTGATTGCCTCCTCCACAAGCATAATGAATGGGCTGCATTCCATACTAGAATATGATTTATTATCAATTTATTAATATCAGAATAACAAAATAACCTTATCAACAGCATTAATGTCACACTTGTTATCAATTAATATCTGCACTATTCCTAGATTGCCTCCTTCACAAGCATAATGAATGGGCCGCTTGCCAAGCTAGAATATGATTTATTATCAATTTATTAATATCAGAATAACAAAATAACCAAATCAACAGCATTAATGTCACACTTGTTATCAATTAGTATCTGCACAACTCTTTGATTGCCTCCTCCACAAGCATAATGAATGGGCCGCATTCCATACTATAATATGATTTATTATCAATTTATTAATATCAGAATAACAAAATAACCTTATCAACAGCATTAATGTCACACTTGTTATCAATCAATAACTGAACAACTCCTAGATTGCCTCCTACACAAGCATAATGAATGGGCAGCTTGCCAAGCTAGAATATGATTTATTATCAATTTATTAATATCAGAATAACAAAATAACCCAATCAACAGCATTAATGTCACACTTGTTATCAATCAATAACTGTACAACTCCTAGATTGCCCCGTTCACAAGCATAATGAATGAGCCGCTTGTCATGCTAGAATATGATTCATTATCAATTTCTTAATATCAGAATAACAAAATAACCTCATCAGCAGCATTAATGTCACACTTGCTATCAATTAATATCTGCACAACTTCTAGATTGCTTTGTTCACAAGCATAGTGAATGGGCTGCTTGCCAAGCTAGAATAGGATTTATTATCAATTTAATAATTTTAGAATAACAAAATAACCTCATCAACAGCATTAATGTCACACTTGTTATCAATTAATATCTGCAACACTTCTAGATTGCTTTGTTCACAAGCATAGTGAATGGGCTGCCTGCGATGCTAGAATAGGATTTATTATCAATTTATTAATATTAGAATAACAAAATAACCTCATCAACAGCATTAATGTCACACTTGTTATCAATTAATATCTGCACAACTCTTTGATTGCCTCCTCTACAAGCATAATGAATGGGCTGCAATCCATACTAGAATATGATTTATTATCAATTTATTAATATTAGAATAACAAAATAACCTTATCAACAGCATTAATGTCACACTTGTTATCAATTAATATCTGCACTATTCCTAGATTGCCTCCTTCACAAGCATAATGAATGGGCCGCTTGCCAAGCTAGAATATGATTTATTATCAATTTAGTAATATCAGAATAACAAAATAACCTCATCAACAGCATTAATGTCACACTTGTTATCAATTAATATATGAACAACTCCTAGATTTCCTCCAACACAAGCATAATGAATGGGCTGCTTGCCAAGCTAGAACATGATTTATTATCAATTTATTAATATCAGAATAACAAAATAACCTCATCAACAGCATTAATGTCACACTTGTTATCAATTAATATCTGCACAACTCTTTGATTGCCTCCTCCACAAGCATAATGAATGGGCTGCAATCCATACTAGAATATGATTTATTATCAATTTATTAATATCAGAATAACAAAATAACCAAATCAACAGCATTAATGTCACACTTGTTATCAATTAGTATCTGCACAACTCTTTGATTGCCTCCTCCACAAGCATAATGAATGGGCTGCATTCCATACTAGAATATGATTTATTATCAATTTATTAATTTTAGAATAACAAAATAACCTTATCAACAGCATTAATGTCACACTTGTTATCAATTAATATCTGCACTATTCCTAGATTGCTTCCTTCACAAGCATAATAAATGGGCTGCATGCCATGCTAGAATGATTTATTATCAATTTATTAATTTTAGAATAAGAAAATAACCTCATCAACAGCATTAATGTCACACTTGTTATCAATTAATATCTGCACATTTTCTAGATTGCCCCCTTCACAAGCATAATGAATGGGCTGCTTGCCAAGCTAGAATATAATTTATTATCAATTTATTAATTTTAGAATAACAAAATAACCTCATCAACAGTATTAATGTCACACTTGTTATCAATCAATATCTGCACCATTCCTAGATTGCCTCCTTCACAAGCATAATGAATGGGCTGCTTGCCAAACTAGAAAATGATTTATTATCAATTTATCAATATCAGAATAACAAAATAACCCAATCAACAGCATTAATGTCACACTTGTTATCAATTAGTATCTGCACAACTCTTTGATTGCCTCCTCCACAAGCATAATGAATGGGCTGCATGCCATGCTAGAATGATTTATTATCAATTTATTAATTTTAGAATAAGAAAATAACCTCATCAACAGCATTAATGTCACACTTATTATCAATTAATATCTGCACATTTTCTAGATTGCCCCCTTCACAAGCATAATGAATGGGCCGCATTCCATACTAGAATATGATTTATTATCAATTTATTAACTTTAGAATAACAAAGTAATGACTCCAAGCGTGTATTTGACTGATCCACAAATAATATTTGACAACAGAAATCTTTATTGATATTCTCAAATAATTTTCACTTTACACTGACAATAAATTCAACACGCTCCTTTGTGACTATACAATGTTTATTACAACACTCGGTGAGGAATTGCACTTGTGTATAACATCGGATCAAAAGATTACAAATTACTGATTGGTTTATTAACTGGGACTTTGAACTTGTTGTTTTCTTTGACCTTCTTCACAAATTTATTTAAATAATCAAGTAACTTTTTTTCGTTTAATTTTTCAACAAATTCTTTTATTCAAATCTTCTTCAACAATTATTCTTCACAATTATTTTCTTTACAATTCTTTTTCTCAATCTTTTCCCCAACAACGTTTTGTCCGACGTTGTCTAATTTTCTCCAATAATTTTATCTCTTAAATTGTCTTTCAAATCGTCTCACAAATTGTCTCTCAAATTATCTCACAACTTGTGTCTCACTTTTCCAACTTTTAGTTCTTTTTCCGTGTCCACCAGTTTTCCTTTATATAGTTTGCTTCTCTTGAAGCAGGCTCAACGATTGATTGTGGACTTCAACTGCAAATTGCTAAGGATGCTACCAAATGGAGAGATATTTTAAAACGAATTTACTATGGGATTTTATTTTTATCTAAACAAAACATCCCGAGAAATTATCAGTAGAATCTAATATTAATTCTGGAAATTTATTGAATTAATGAAACTCGTGGGAAATATGATGCAGTTTTAACCCTTTCCAGCCCAGTGATTCCAAATGGAATCATTAGTTAAAAACTCAGTTTTTTTCTCTCTACTACCAAAACGGTTGGCAGTAACTAGTGAGAACTATAGTAAGATATGTTTTTAACAGTTGGCACAAGGGGGCAACAAAAAAAAATGAAGTAAAATATTTTTATGATAAAATAAGTAGTTTTGGTACCTACTTACTGCACATATTTTTTTTTGTTTTGAAAAAATTTGGGCTGGAAAGGGTTAAGAGAACACATCACAAAAGTGGCGAGTGGAGCAAAAACTGCGTCATACCTATCACCTGACACTCAGAACGAATTTATTTCGCTCCTTGGAATGCTAAGTATTTTACAACTATATTCGATAGCACGCCGGATCTATCCAATATTGACCAGATGTCTCAGGTTTTGCGTTATGTCGATATTTGTGAAGGAACTGTGGTGGTCAAAGAATCGTTTGTAAATTTCTACCCTCTTGATGGTTATTAGCCACAGAGCTACGGGTATTAATAGGATCCATAACTAAAACTATATTAACACGTTTATTATAAAAACACAAATATTATTAAAACAAGTTATAACGTTAATTTGTTTGAGGAGTTTCTAAAAAATAATAATTAATGTATAAGTAAGGATTTCAGCATACAATCAAACATGCACAACATCATACCATTATTTTAATACAAATTACAAAACGCCTCACAATGGTAAAACTGCATCAGTGCTAACAGAGCAGATAATCGAAAAACTCAAAAATGATGGACTTAATTTGGAAGATAGGTCAAGGATACGACAATTCTGCGACGATGACTGGAATTCATACAGGGGTTGGAAAGTGTGAATATCATTTATAGTCTTCAAGCTTTTTTTAATAAATTTAATATATTTTGGTTGTTAGTTTAATGAAAGACAGGGGAGTCAGATGAAAGTTATTGGTTGTCCTTTTGACTGATAAGTTTTTAAAACGATATTCGTTTAGAAAATATCGTGATACACTTTTACCTAAATATTTAGTCAGGTCAATTTTGAATTTAAGAAAAATTTATGTTGGTGTATATTTAAAATAACACAAGTTTTATTGGAAATTTTTATTTAAAAATCCATCTTCATTTTTACTTTATTTAAAGACAGTTTCTCATGTTAACTGTATTATTTTATTATTCTTTAGTATAATTAATTGATCAAATTATTATAATTAATTAATAAAAATTAATTATATCAAACCTCATCGCGTTCATTTATCAGAGAGAATTGGGCGTAATTGATAAAATTCTTCGATAATTCCGATTGGATGATATCAACAAGCAATTTTAATTGGCTGAATATTGACAAAGGAACATGAATAAGTAAATTATATTCATTTTTAATTTTGTTTGAATGTTTTTTAGATTTAATTACTATAATTAGAACCAAAAAATTAATTCCAGCACAAGGATCCTTAAATTATTCACAATTTCCTGACCCGTCATCCAATTCATTTAAAAGATTGCAGATCATCCAGCTGTCCACTAGCTATAATTTGGGGCTTAGCATTTATCCAGGGATATTAAATTTGATTATCAGGTCGAAACATCGTAAAATGATTTACAAAGCTTTCGTTGCCATTAAGACCAAGATTTTCAATTGTGTAGAATCCAATACTCATAAATTGAATGCAAATAGTAATGATTGCCCAATTTGGAACGTAATCAGTTTATTGTATTAATTGATTGATAAATACTCGCTCCTTTTTTAATAGAACATAATGTGACACTTCTTGGCTCCTCCTAGACAGAACTATTCGGACTAAATTCAGCAATAAAATCATCACATTAAAACATCCAAAAAATATTATATAGATTAAATAAACGTGAAAATATTCACTATTCATCCGGTTAATTATTGCAGGGCAAACTGTGCAGAATGGATTACCTGGCTTTTCTCATCCGATTTAGTTGATCCCTTCTGGTACCCGATTTCGTCCATGTCCTATTTTCTAGTCCTACCGTTATATTCAAGTGGGCCTCCCTCCTACCGATATCAAATAGAATATGAGTATCCAATCAAAACATGCCATTTATTGATCATTGATATTAGTTGGGAATCATTCAAAGGTCCAATCAAGAATTCATCAAGAAATCTGAATTAAAATTCATTATTTCACTGCCTGACAGCCGGTTATAATTTCATCTAACATTCTAATCAAATATTGCCAATCTCTACTTGGGTAGACCAAATAATCAATGCAGTACTTCAATGTATCAATTCTAGGATCAATTACTGATAAATTATTGTTGATCGTCAATCAATTAATCTTACATAATCTCCCTTATTGATTTCTCAATGATATTGCCTCGATCCTCCCTCGCATTGATCGAATGGATGATTTCCACCCGCCTATATCAATGAGAAATATCGATACAAATGCAATATATTATCATTCAAATCAGCTTACAACGCGTCACGGAAATATTGAAGGAACACACTCGCAACGCTGGATCAGTTAATCAATCATATCAATAGTAACTATCAATCTAACATTTCATCGTTAACCCATTTCCCAATCTCTGATTTCCAATATGAATCGATGCAAATGGAACAGATCCGATCAGCCATAATCTCACAGAACAAGAAGCGGCTATTCACAAATGCGGGTGGCATCTGGGAAAATTTATAATCCAATTTTGGATCTTCCACGCCTTTGGACAGGATTAGTTTCCTACAATATTTTATGTCAATTGATAGGTTCTGAAAGTGGTGGATAATTCGACTGTCAATATTGCCTGTGCTTGATTTATCGAGATATTGTAATGGATCAAATGGGCCCCAAACTCAATATAATGATTCGCTATGGTGAGGATATTCCAAATTTTATTGGTTGGTGGTGGCAGATTCGTCGCATGAACGATATTGGGATCAGCAGAACTATTATTGGTTGTTTGCACAAATGAGTCAACAGTAATTGAATAATTTCATTTATTAATTGATTTATAATAATATAATTCAAATAAATAACTAGGTCACCCATTTCCACAGTGTATATTTCCTAAATGAAATATTTCAATTCAAAATAGGTCTTCTCGTCTTTTCTCTAATTGAATCTTTCCGGTTTTTGTTTTTTACTTGATGTTTCAAAAATTAACATTTCAATTAAATACTTTTAAAAATTAATTTCCCAGTATCAAAATATGAATAAATTTAAACATTTCAAAAAAATGTTGAGATGATGATGAAAAAATTTATTTGAATTCTATTTTTATAATTAATCAGAATATCGATATATATACTTTTTAAATAATTAATTTATTTATTTATTGAATAATTCTATTTATTAATTGATTATTATTTGCTTATTCAAATAGGTCAATAATTATTGATTCATTTCATTAATTAAGTAGTCAATAATAAACTGAATTGCGGCGCGGCTGATATTCCCAATTCCATACACACGTAACCTTTACCACATGGGCATTCTGAAACAGGGAAACTATCTGTCACAATTTCAGCAAGAAAGGAATGTAAACGTTAATAAATGTGCTGATGTTATCACGTACTTTGCCAAATATAGAGACTGTTTCAATTGATTAGTCTGTGAATGGCTAAACTCGCGCCTGTACCACATATATGTCCTATTAAATTATGATAATAATGTTGCACAGCTGTAATCCTTACAAATCATTATTTCTTAGATAGTATTCCACCAGATATTGATTGTGGCACTGGCAGCATTCTATGAATGTTTGATTGTTCAATTGCTCACATCTGTCGATAGCAAATTATTAAATGATTAGTTAATAAATTTACTGAATAAGTAATTTGCCATCAGTTGTTGACAGAATTTCTGGAAATGAATTGATTGGTTGACCTTTTGCATTCCAGATTCTGATTGGATAGTGCAAAATGTCAGCCAGTGTGGATTTGAGCTTGTAAATTGAATCTGAGTGATCCATGATGAAATGCACGAATGAAGGCATAGAGCCAGCAAGAAACAGCTCCACAATAACGTCATTCCTGAATCACAATGATTATCACAAATATTTCATCCTCACCAATCGTACTGCTTTAATAACCGTTCCAAATCCCCGATCCAAAGCTCGGCCTTATCATCAAGCATGTCACAAAGCCTTGGCCAGAATTCATTACCATTTATAACTATGTTTCTGTATGTCATTTGAAATGTTATGGGCACCTTTTGATGGCTGGATTCAATGGCACTTTCAATCATATATCTGAGATCGTTTTTGCTATTAGATTCATCGATTTTGATTAACATTTTCTCTTTAATATCTGTACTGAATATTGCAACATTCACCCTGAATACAAATGGATATCCAGTCATGGAAACATGCCACTCTCAGACAAAGCAAATATTAGCTTATTACAACTTCAGTCGAAAAATATTAAGGCATACGTATATATATATATATATATATATATATATATATATATATATGATGTAGTGATTGATGTAGATGTTGAGGATGGTGCAATTCGTTAGGAATTAGGATTAGTCAGATCCCTTCAATGAACATATTATAACAGGCAGATATATTATCTCGTGATGAAGGCAAATATCTAGGAAAGACATACCTTAAAATTAGGATATGGTGGATTGATAATTTCGTAATTTTGTTAACCACAGGGTCTGCAAGAGTGGGAAGATATAAAACAAAAGAGAGTGATTCGAGACAGTGGAGAAGCGCAGGTAGCAATAGTGACAGAGTTAAGTGAGATGACTTGTCCCCAGCAATCATCGAGGGATTTTTTCGATATCAAGAATGTGCTATATCAATAATTACTATTTATTTATTTTTATTTGATTATTGTTATTACCATTTACTTTTACAATTATTATTTTAATATTTAATATATTGATTGTGCAATGGATTTGTGCAATAAAATTGATTTATTGATTCAATCAACTGAGCAACAATAAAAATTTGACATGTTTACTTCTCAGTCGGTGCGCTTATGTAGGCCTCATCAAATGGTGAGCACAAGTGGCCCGATTCACCACATTCTGCATCCCGATATTGATCCAATGACATGGAGTTATTGGCGGTCCTGAATAAGGGCAACATCAAATTGCAACCGGATGACCACACATCTCACCATTCAATAATCCATTCATCCAGATCCCCATCGGTCAGTCTTATCCACGACATCCGGCTCATCCACCTGAAAGCACCAATCATCATTCGTACATGCCATAAAGCAATATGTCTCACAATCTAGCCCAAAACCGCCAATCAGTGCCATTCAACTCGTCACAATACCTCGCACAATAGCCCAATGCTGCCATCCTATCATAATTATAGATCGATAAATATTGGATTATGGAGTCAATAATCCTTACACAATCTCCCCAACCGATTGGCCGAAATCCGTGGCGCACAATCCACCAGATTGTACACTGTCACCGACTGCCGCAAACCTGAATCAAAAATTTCAATATATATAATAAATGGGGGTTTCAATAGTAACGATATGATTTTAAAATGTTACAGCAACTGTATTTACAATGTTATAAATATCACTATACGTTGACAATTCACCATTGCAAAAGGCGCGCTTACACGACGATTGGTAATTATTAATTAATTAGAGTTCAAAATGAACTAGATAATAATTATGATGATTGTAATAAGTAGCATATAATGAGGACTCCAGGACACTTTCAAGGTCATGGAATATCAAGATCAAATATAGACCAATCGAATCATTTATTTATTTTTTTTTTTAAATTAACATTTTATTTAATTACTTCTTTTTAATTTTTTCTTTTTAATTTTATTAATTAATTAATTTATGATGTTATATTTTAATTACTTACTTTAGTTAATTTTTAATTTATTACATTTAATTAATTTATTAGTTTATTAATATTTTATTTTAATTACTTACGCTATTTAATTATTATTATTATTTTTTATTTATTTATTTATTTTTTTTTAATTAATTAATTTATTTTTTATTTTTATTTAATTACTTCTATTTATTATTTTTTTTTATTTTTAATTTTCTTAATTAATTATTTTATTATGTTTTTATTTTAGTATTATTTTATTTATTTATTTATTATTATTATTATTATTATTATTATTATTTTTTTAATTTTACATTTACATTATATTCTAACAAGAGTTAAATTATAACAATAATATTTCAATTTGAATAAAATATTAATTAGAAATTATTTAATTTATTATAAAATAAAACGCTGAGTTAATTTTAGATAAACCGGATATTAATTTTTTCGGAAAAAATAAATAAAATAAACACAAAAATAATATTTCTTACTTGAAACTAATTATCTAAATTAATTGGACAAATGAATAATTAAATGATAAAACACATTTTAATTAACTAAGTCAAACAATTCACAATATATATTTTATTATTCACATAAATTTAATTGTTAAAGTACTTGTTTCGATTTGCATTCATTTCTAGACATAGTAGTTGCAATATGCATTTGGCGAATCTTATAGTGACCGTAGGCATAACTTTCATTACAATTGTACCAATACCTTTTATCGTCCAAACATTGGAGAGCTCGTTTTTCTGTCATGAAAGTATACAACTGATGATTGACACTTCCTATTCTTTTTGTGGGATGCTCACTGTTCCACCATCAGTATACACTTTTTTATAGGCTTCATGTGTAAGATTAGAGTTTGTAAGTCTTATTCCTTTGGCTTTTAGAGTGTTTTTATCGCCTTGGAGTGAGTAGCACTTGGGTCGAAGAAACACCCATTCTTTATATTGATTTCCTTTATTCTCATCCTTAACTTTCCCGATTACAGAACAAATTTTATCAGAGAACAACGGATCGGTCACTGGATAATTTGAAGTATCTAGGAGCCCATCTTCAATCATTTTTGGATATAGTTGTAAGCGTAAATCTACATTTTTACACTCTAAAAAGAAGGAATCTGTGTCACCAGCTACGATATTAATTTGACAATTGAATTTTTCTCTATAACTCTGTAGTTCTTTATATTGAAATTGGTACATGCGAAGTTTGGATAAATCAAGTACGGTTTGTCCAATATACATTGGTCTATCTAAA
Organism: Schmidtea polychroa; assembly: GCA_959609185.1. Taxonomy (NCBI): domain Eukaryota; kingdom Metazoa; phylum Platyhelminthes; order Tricladida; family Dugesiidae; genus Schmidtea; species Schmidtea polychroa. The sequence goes on along the minus strand of CAUHTR010000598.1, from coordinate 19,966 downwards.
CACACAATTTCCTTATTGAGTATAACAGCAATGAGATCATCCGCAATCTTGATGCTACGACGAAACATAGGATGACTACAATAAGTTATCAATCTTTTGCTTTTGCTGCATAATCTCAAATTTATACGTTTCTTCAAGTTTTCCACAGTTTTACCGTATAAACTGTTGTTCTTTAACTTATAATAATCTCGCTGAAACGAATCCGTACTAGCTGCTCTCATTTTGGTATTGTAATCAATATATCCTTTGAAAATAGCCACTTGTTTGAATTCTACAGCACGATTAACTTTTGTGACTTTTGCGCCGTAACTCAACCACTCTGTCAAAACTCTACCATTAACTACATAGTTTTTCTTAGGCTCATGAGTTAACAACAGCTTTTCAACTTTACTACCAGGTGGATAACAAAGCTCAGGAGCTATAGGTAAATCATCTAGCTTATCTTGTATACTATCAGGAATGACGATGTCAACCTCTAGAACATATCCACGATCTCCATCAAACTCATCCCCATTTGCACATCTTTCAACAATACCATTCATTTCAGTCTGATCATTTATCCATCTAAATTCCCCAACAGGGAGTTTTTGCGACAGCGCCCATCCATATAAATTATTAACATCTAGGTATGACATTTGTGTTGATTCATCAGCTTCAACATGATGTTTGTTGATAAATGTCATTCCACCACGAATACCAGCTTCAAATAAACGGTAAAGCTCTGGATCTTGAATAAGTTCTACCGGTTCAGGTAACTGTTTAATAGCTGATGCCCAACTTAATCCGGGTATGGAAACAAACGATAGAGCCTCAAGTCCATCTTCGTCAAATGTTTTTTCTCTGAAAGCTTCAAAAACATCGGCCAACAGAAAAACATCCAACTTGAGATATACGAGCATGTAATCTAGCAGTGTCTCACAGTTGTATTGTTGCCAGATTCGATTTGCATGTATATAATCTTCTTGACTAACTCCCTCCCAAATCGGTGGTAATTCTGTTATTGACTGTAAAACATCCATTGATGTAGCCATATCATAAGGAAAAATGGTTTTACAAGTCATCATCTGTGATTCGAAAACATCTGAGGTCAGTGGAAGACATGGTAAATTTCTTGATAAATTTGCCAAGCTGCTATTTAAAAATTGTAAAGAATCAATGAATCTAATTCTTCTGCCTTTCGATGTCGCTGTAAGTGTGAGAAACTTTTCTGTTGATTGAGGAATAACATTTAAATTCCAATCAGGGAATTTTCCAATTGCATATTTTAATATATGATGAATGTCATATCCACGAAGATTATGAAATACAACAGGTAAAGACGGATTGATTCTTCTAGCCAAGTTGCAATCTTGACATGCTGCTCCGAAATATTGACCAGTAAAATGATCATGATCTCGAACAGGTATATTGATAATCTTTTTACAAAGGTAGCAATGAGTTTGATTCGTAAATTCTTCCTGCTGTTCCCAAGTGAGTTCCATCATTTCCTTTGATCCATTAATTTTATACCACGGATAAACTATGTCTGTAGCTATATCATCCAATGCTTGTATGAACTGAATGATACAGTTTTCCCAACAAATGTTTCATTTCGGATCGGACAACCTTGATGAAGAAGCACAAATTCAGATGCAATCGGCTCATGTTTTTGGAAGTGTTTTGTCATCTAGAGGTAATATCGATTCAAAGTCCGCGTAGACAACAAACTGCTGTTTTATAGTTTTACTCCAGTCTTTAAATTCGATATATTTATTCTCTGGCATTGAGTATAGAGTCGTCCGCTCCACATTTTTCCTACAAAGACCTATATGTCTTTCAAAAGCAGGACGTTTTCGAAACCCATGAAGACATGTATGACACCATTGTGATTGGATTCTGACTCCTTCTACTCTATCTCTGTAATTTAGCAGTCGATCGAGATTGGTTACAGCCAAAAAATGATAATTTAATTCTAAAATTTAGTTAATATTTTAATGATTAAAGGAAATATTACCTTCTTCAATCAATAAGAGATATATCTGAGATCCCGTCGAAGTACTTCTATATACCAAGTCAACGAACGGATTCTTGAAAATATCATTAGTTTTTTGTTTAATTGGATCTTTATTATATTTGAGAACATTGATCGCTAGATTAGGATTCATTGCTTCAAATTGGCAAATGTTAACCAACTTCATTGGAAACCAATATTTCATTACTCTTTCTCTGTGGTGTTTTATGTCATCATAATGTAATACAGCCAGTATGCCATATAAAAAGCAGAATTGATCATTATTTTGAACATTAACTAAAGCCTGACAGTTTTTCAGGTAATTTGGCGTTTTAATGTAACTTGAACCTAAGTAAATATCTTGATTTATATATATAATAATGTAAATAAACTTACCAGATACGTGTATTATGTCTGATAATTTAGTTAAAATCATAGTAACTTCTAATATTTTATGAATTCTCCACCCACTACTTTGTTGAGTGTATTTCTCCAACTTTTCTTTTAATTTTTCAATTCCATCATTAATAAATGAAGATGACATTGTAATTGCTTTATTCGACAAACACCATTTTTTAATTTCACCATCCTCTTTGATAAACTCTGCACAAAGTCCAAATTGGATTTTTACTGTCCCCATTCGTTGAATATGATCTTCTATTTCTTTGATGAGACAATCTGGAACAACAATGTCAGGAGAATTAATTGCAGATACATCGCTTGTCAATTCAACACGAGAACCATTTAAGTCAGACTCCCGACGTGGACACAATTGTATGTTAGAGTCTCCATTTCCGTAAAATATTGACTTTCGTTTTGTGGTGCCAGAGTTTTGTCTAACTATATTTATAATTAATATTAAACAACTTAAATAACATAACTTGTAACATATTCTTTAATCTGCTTAGGATCGTATGATGTATTCATTTTCGATTGTACTATAAAAAATTAATAATTGTTAATAGTAGAAAGAGTATTACTTTTAGTGATCATCCTGCTCTTCGTTTCTTCGAATCTTCTAAGATGGTGTCCGTGTTGTCGTACAAACATTAACCACCTACCTGGTGATATAATGAGACATTCCGGACATATGTAACCCGATAAGGTAGAGTCATTTATCTTGAAATATGATGATGTAACTGATTTACAGTTCTCCACATCTTCATGACTTTCGGCAATACAAAATTTATATAAACTGCATCCGTTCACTAAAAGAAAATAATCATTAATATTAGATAGAGAATAAAAAATTATTCACTTATATAAGTTAAATTAAAAGTTTAAATGACAAACATTTGAAAAGTTACTGCTTATATATTACACATGATTAAATTCTGACCAACTTAAATCAATGAAAGGGTATGACAAAATATATTACGTTGCGGTATTTTAAAAGTTCAATATATTTTAAAACACATTTTGATGCTAAAGTTGACTTATTTAACATTTTCATAATAATTTAATAAAAAATAATGTGATGAACCCACAAAGTAATATCATTTTTCATCAAATTGCAAAACAGTAATAACGTTTTCATATAATTGTAACAAAGTAATAACATATTTCAGATAAATTTTCAACAGTTGTAAAATATTTAAGCAAATTGTAACAAGATTAGAAAATATTACAACAAAGTAGTAACATATTTCAGAAAATTTCAACAAAGTTGTAAAATATTTATCAAATTGTAACTAAAATAATAAAAATATTGCAACAAAGTAATAAAATAATGATGTTAATTGGGACAAATCAATACATTATTTCGAAGACGGACAACAAATTAAAAAGAATATTGTAATAAATTGTGAAGTCTTTCAGTAAATTACAACAAAGTAATAACATATTTCGGAAATATTTCACCAGATGTAAAATATTTAAGCAAATTGTTATAAGATTATAAAAATATTGCAACAAAGTAATAAAATAATACAACATTTTAAACTCTAGATCAATCCATTTTATAGAAAATTAAATTTTATCTCTATAATATATGAATAAATATACAAGGAAATTACGTTAACTGTATGAAAAATACAAATTTATCGTAAAAACATGTGTGTATTACACACAACATACGAGACATAATTTTTAATCAAGCTATTTTATAGAAAATTAAATTTTATCTATATATTATATGAATAAAATCCTAAGAAAATTACGTTAACGTATAATAAATACAAATTTATCATAAAAACATGTGTGTATTACACACAATATATATCCTCATCACTTATAGCCCCCAGATTTTCCACTAATCCTCCCAACAAATATTTCTTTGAAAATTTTATTAAATATTTTTTATTAAAGTCATTATTTTAATGAATTTCATGAAATAATTTTAAATAAATGCAATTAATATATTTCCATCTTATCTATGCCACTTCTCGCTATATTTACATTTACTTTCCATTAATGAATAATTCAAGCACTTATTTTCACTTTTTTGAATTTCAATATTAATTAATCATAGAATAATGATGATTCTTACCACCTGAGAATAATATTGTTAATTTTATCTCTGTGTTATCTTTCGATTTTACGCTGCTTACCATTTTAGAATAAGATTTTTTATTAAAATTTGTGTTAATTTGACTGATTCAATTTGATGGAGTTATAGTTAATTCGTTTTATAATATATACTCTGAATTTATCCGACAACATATTTTCTCCCTCTATGGGTACTGCTTGTAAGGGTATTGGTCGTAAGGGTACTGATCGTAAAGGTACTGCTGTGTTTTATTTAGGCAAATATTTGGTTATTATTTGGCGTTAAATTCATTGGTAATTTTTTAGAGTTAGCGGGATTTTACCAACATTTTTTTTGTGAATTTCATGTTAATTGAAAGAATATTTAAGGCTTAGTGTTAATTCTAAGATAAATTTAATTAATTTCTTGATAATTTGCTATATTTTATTGACTTGTTTTTAAATTTTAAATAAAAATTAATTTTTAATGAGGTTAATAATCAAGTGATAGGATAAATTTTGATGATGATGACTTTGTAATGATATTGAATTTGACTAAATTAATATATCAATATATTTTTCTAAGAATATTTACACATTGATGATACTTTAAAATATTGAAAATCTAAAGTTGAAACCAACTAATTTTATCATGATGATGATATATTTGAAATCTACTTGAAAATTAATGTAAAATATACTGAAATTTGTGATTTAGTTTGAAAGATATATCATTTTATAATGGCTATAATTAGCCGAATCGATGATCTATCAATATATTTCATCTCTAATTAGATATTTGATGGTGAATGTGGTGAAATATTTGTAGGAAATATTCATTTTAGCGAATTTTGATCTTTTACTGAGGTCTTTGAATTTAGCTACTAAATTATTTCAATGGAAGAATGTTTGTAACAATTAAATAAAATTCATATTTTGAAGAATTTCTATGGATTTTAAGATATATTAAAGGGCTCAAGTGGGTGAAATTATATTCGGTTGGATTTAGTGAAGGTTAAGATGGTAATATATGATTTTTAAGGGGGTTTTTAAAATGCTAGAAATATTTGGTGAGGGATCGGTTAATGTTTTGAATATTTATATATTCTTATTGGTAAAATATCAAATTTTGAAGGGAAATAGTCAGCTGTGAATAGTTCCTGTGAAATTATATCGTTTTAGAGGTTGCACAGTAATTTATGTTTCAGAACCAGTTTTAATTAATTATCCACGGTTTTATTAATGGTTAATGATCAATTTACTTGTTTTGACAATGAGAAATTTGAAATCTTTAGAATTAATTGATATCAATGGTTATTGCTTTAAATTATTTTTATTTAAGAAGTTATTTTATTCATTTTGGGGATATCGTTGACAAAGCTTGAGAAATATTAACTTAAAAGAATTGGAAAACAACTAAAGAAAAGTGATCTTTGAAGGAAATTTATGATTTTAATTAGAAATTAAATCGGTTGAATATCTATTGAAGGAATATTGTTATCGGATGGATAAATGATATTTTCCTAAATTACCTTATTATATTATTATTTTAATGACTAAATTAACCAATATTCATAAATTTATCGTACAAAATATCCATGTTTTGGTTACTCAAACATCTTAAATTTCTCGCAAAGATATATTACGTCTAATGATCATCTAATTAAATTAGAAAATAATTGTTACTTTTTAATATATATTTCTAACTAATAAGCCCCTTAATTGGATAAATGATAACCATATTTCTATTATGACTCCTTTAATTATTTTTGCCTCAAACAAATTTACTCCAAATGATAAAGAATTTAAAATTATCAATGAATAATGACCATGTTTTCTCATATTATTAACTATTGTAACGAACATTAGATGAATAAATTAATTTTTGCTTTAAATAACTACAAAGTTAACCAATAAATTAGTCGCTCGACATAAGTGTAAAGTTACATTTAAAATATTCACGAATTTCTGATCATCTCACTAAATTACCTAAGAATTTCTAAATGATTAATATACCTTTGCGACATGTTGAATGTGACCAGTACCCTTGCTAGCAATACCCATAGGGGGACAGAATATTTTGTCGGATAAACTAGGAGTATATGGTCTTTATTGATATATCAAAATACTGTTATTTATAAATCAACTAAAAAATACTCAAAAATACTATATTATTTTACTGAATGATACCTTAAATGTTTTTAATATACATATTTCTAAAATAAATCAACAGTTCAAACCAACAACATGTATGCAAGACCACCCATTGTTAATTTATTTCCAGTGTCACATCTTTCAAAAATGCCGTGAGTGTTTAAAGAAAGCTGAGCTAAAAGAAACTTTCCAGATAACAACTCTCCTGAATGTTTTGAACAAAAATGAGCGAAATTGAGAACAAACGATTAGATGGCGATTAACTTCTGGCCACAACCCTAACAACATGAAAATTAAGATTTTAATTATTGAATTCGTTGTTTTCTGCATGGAAATACTAACAGAATATTTTTTAATTCAAAAAATCTTCATTATAAATTTTTGAATTTAAAAAATTAAATGAAGGATATATAAGTGTACATAATATTATAATATTATATAAAATTATACTGTATTTATTAATAAATTTAGAATACATAAAATTATAATATTATAATATTTTATAAATACTATATAATAATGTTTAAATATGCTTAAATAACTAAATTGTTTAAATATGTTTAAATACTAAATTTAAATTATTTAAATTTAAATTAATTAAATATAATTATGATATAACTTTATTTCTTTCGTTTAGTATCCATAAAGTAAGTAAATAAAGAATTTACTACAATATTTTAATTATTTTACTTAGTAATGAAGAAAATGAATTATATGATTATGAAGAAGATGAGTCAGACAAAATGGTGAAACACTAAAAGACTTATGTTCTGGATTTAGAGATTTCTTATTAAAACATGAATTATAGAAGAAGATGAACCAGACAAAATGGTGAAACACTAAAGGAGTTATAGTTTTTAGATTTAGAGATTTATTAAAACATGAATTATATGATTATGAGGAAGATGAACCAGACAAAATGGTGAAACACTAAAGGAGTTATGTTCTGGATTTTTAAATGAATTAGCTGATTGTAGGTGTCCTTCAACATGAATTATCAGACTTAAATTATGTAAACTTTCTTTCAACGAATGTCAAGAAAAATGGGAAAACCGATGTTTTAACAATTAAGTAAAATATTCGTTACACCTGAAGAATATTATTAATAATGTAAGACATGAATTAATTCTTTAAAATAAATATATTATATTTAGGTATCTGTGTTTTATGGTGGGAAATGTCATTGAAAAAGTATACCACAAATAACCGTTGCCTAATAGTCAGGTAGAATTTAATTTCTGACGATAAAATGATAAATAACATCTGTAAGTTAATGGCTTTTAAATTTTAGCAATGATAGTTGACACCGCATCAGAAACTAAGAAATATTTGCAATATGTATTCCAAATGGCATGATGGAGATGATAATTTTGAGATAGATTACCAGCAGAAGAGCGAGAAAAATTTGTAAATTAAATATAATAGGGTTGGGTGGGTCCTCTTTATCCCTTAATTAATATATATTTACAAGCTGATCGTCGTGGTGGGCGGTTGTAATCCAACTAGTGGGAGGCCTCTGTAAATATATATTTGTGTTAGTGAAAACATTAATTAATTTGGTTATAGTGCCAATGACGCATGTATTTTGAAATTATACGTTTCGAATGTGCTGGTAGTTGACTACCCATGCTAGGCGTAATGTTCCGTACGGAAAGCTATAATGCCCAGGTTCTTCTGACCCCACTTGGGGGAGGCACAGACGACCCTTGTGGACGCGAACAAATATCCACCGTGTCTTTCAGGCACAGATATTTGGTCACTGCTCATTAGGCCTGGCAATACTAAATGCATACACTTTGCCCTTGTCCTCTCTTGTCTTGATTTTTATCGTTTAAATATTAAAGTGTGTGTGATAAGTTTTATTTACTAACCTTAATAAACCATAATATGCTTTAAACTCGAAAACCCTTGCGACATGTTGAGTGTGACTAGTACCCATATGAGCAATACCCATAGGGGGACAGAATATTTTATCGGATAGACTAGGAGTATATACACCCATGTTAAACAAGGTATGTGTATATAGAATGTATGTATAAAATTACCGCTCCTTATTGACAATTTCCTGTAAAGGCAAACACAGAATATTGCAAACATATAATAATTCTCTACCCCATAACTTAGTGTGTAAAAATTATTTTAAGTTTTTCACTAATTATAATAATAATAATAATAATAGTAATAATAATAATAATAATAATAATAATAATAATAATAATAATAATAATAATAATAATAATAATAATAATAATAATAATATTAATAATAATAATAATAATAATAATAATAATAATAATAATATTAATAATAATAATAATAATATTAATAATAAAGTTTAATGAGTTGTATGTGCGTGTAAAATATTTTAGGTTTTTAATATTGATAATAATAATAATAATGGTTAATGGGTTGTGTATGTGTGTAGAAAATATTTTAGGTTTTCACTAATATTGATAATAATAATAATGGTTAATGGGTTGTATGTGTGTGTGTAAAAATAATTTATCTTTTTGACCAATATTTGCAATAATATTAATAATAATAATAATAATAATAATAATATTAATAATAAAAGTTTAATGGGTTGTATATGTGTGTAGAAAATATTTTAGGTTTTTAATATTGATAATAATATTAATGGTTGATGGGTTGTGTGTGTGTGTGTAAAAATAATTTATCTTTTTGACCAATATTTGCAATAATATTAATAATAATAATAATAATAATAATAATAATAATAATAATAATAATAATAATAATAATAATAATAATAATAATAATAATAATAATAATAATATTAATAATAATAATAAAAGTTTAATGGGTTGTATAAAAAATATTTTAGGTTTTTAATATTGATAATAATATTAATGGTTGATGGGTTTGTGTGTGTGTGTAAAAATAATTTATCTTTTTGACCAATATTTGCAATAATATTAATAATAATAATAATAATAATAATAATAAAACTTAGAAACTAAAAACTTAGAAAATAATAATAATTATTTTAATAAATGCCCTTGAAAAATTAAATGACCTTGAAAATTAAATGACCTTGATGAGTCATATGTCTTTTATTAAAATTTGACCTTGACCTTAAAAATTAAATGTCCTTGAAATAAAATGATTACTTAATTAAAACAAAAAATTAAATTAAAAAAAAAATGACTTTGACCTTGAAAAATTAAATGACCTTGAAAATTAAATGACCTTGATGAGTCATATGTCTTTATTAAAATTTGACCTTGACCTTAAAAATTAAATGACCTTGAAAATAAAATGACTACTTAATTAAAACAAAAAATTAAATTAAAAAAAAAATGACCTTGACCTTGAAAATTAAATGACCTTGAAAATTAAATGACCTTGATGAGTCATATGTCTTTTATTAAATTTGACCTTGACCTTAAAAATTAAATGACCTTGAAAATAAAATGACTACTTAATTAAACAAAAAATTAAATTAAAAAAAAATGACCTTGACCTTGAAAATTAAATGACCTTGAAAATTAAATGACCTTGGATGAGTCACGCGACCTTGAAATGACCTTGATGAGTCATATGTTTTTGTTTAAAATTTGACCTTGACCGTGACCTTTTATTAAAATTTGGCCTTAACCTTGAAAATTAAATGACCTTGAAAAATAAATGACCTTGAAAATAAAATGACTACTTAATTAAAACAAAAAATTAAATTAAAAAAAAAATGACCTTGACCTTGAAAAATAAATGACCTTGAAAATAATATTTTGAAAAATAAATGGCCTTGAAAAATGGTCTCGGGAAAACGTTAATAACTTTGACAATTTTGATGATGATGATACCTGCAATAGTTCATTCGAAAGGTCTTGCACCAAGCTTCAAAATAAGCTATCAATTAATAAATTTGGATAATGGGAACGATAACTTTTGGGATGAAAAAAAGTAGGAGCCCGCCGGATCACTTAATAATTATATGACCTTGAAAATGATTTTGGTAAAATGTTAATAACTTTGTCAATATTAATGATGATGATACCTTCCATGACTCATTCGAAAGGTCTTGGACTGGGCTTTAAGATGAGGTATCGTCCAATAAAATCCGTTGGTGGGAACATTAATTTTTGGGATGAAAAAAAGTGTGAGCCCGCTGGATCACTTAATAATATTTTGAATAATAATAATAATTTAACGTTGAAAAGATGGTGGTCATCAATTGTTAATAACATTAAAACTATTAAAGATATATAAGATACCTATAGCTCATTCGAAAGGTCTTGGACTGGGCTTTAAGATGAGGTATCGTCCAATAAAATCCGTTGGTGGGAACATTAATGTTTGGGATGAAAAAAAGTAGGAGCCCACCAGATCACTTAATTAAAACAAAAAATTTAATTTAAAAATTAAATGACCTTGACCTTGACCTTTTATTTTAAAAAAAAATTTTCTCGGGGGGGGGGGGGAGGGGGTATATGTGATCCAGAGGGCCCCTGATCTAGATGGCCCACATCCTACTACTGTAATATTTCAATGTTATACAAAAAGAATAGCAATTAGCAAGTTATATGGAATTATACATAACACACAGTACATTTAGAAAAATGATCTAATTTTTGCCTTCTTTCTAAATTCAAGATTAACATTTTGTACACTTACGAGATGAATTTAATGCCCATAAGCATATTCAGGTGATCGATGCGCGTTTTAGTTTTAATGTTGTTCATCAAACTAAATCCACTAGATGCTTGAAAAGTGCCACCACAAATCTCAGTAGGTAGTTAGTAGCCCCTAGCAACACGACCATCCGGAGTACATCCCCTTGAAAAAGATTTTTTTAATTGCTGCCTGGGCTATATATTTTTTCAAATTCACTTATTATTATTATCACTCTGAACCGAATGAAATTTTTGTACACAAAATCCGACCCTCGCAAAAAAAAACCACTGCTCCAAGAGGGCTACAGTATATTTTTTCACACTATAGTGAAGGGGTATCTTTGGTCAATGGATTTTTTTTATTCAAAATCTCACTGTAATTAGGAGGTCTCTTTGATTTTTTCTACATAAAATCCCACCCTCGTTGAAAAGCCATTGCTGCTGGGGGCTACATGATAATTTTTCAAAAATTCACTATAATGATACTATAGTAATAATTTTAAATTAAGGAAATTAAATTAATAATTTAAAATTTATGGTCAGATAGTTTGAAGAATGGTCGACCGCTGAGAAATTTTAAAAAAGTTTAGTAATAATTTTCAATAGATAATTTTTAATGCAAAGTTTTATGAGATATATTTTTGTGAATATTAATAATAATAATAACAATTCAACAAACTGACATCAAGTACTTTTAACAAGGTACTAACAACACATAAAATAATAACAATTATAGACAAAATAAAGATACAAAATTTGTTTTTCATCATTTCTTACTTTTCTTACTACGCTTTGTTTTCTTATTTACTTTTATTGGAAACANAAGGGGGGGGGGGGGTTTACCCCGGGTGGTTGTGCTGTTGGGGACTACTAACTACTGTCAACTAATGACCCCATTTATTTACAATGAAAAATTTGCTTAGTTGTTTACTTCTGATATAATACGCTGAACTTCATGAACTTACGTTCACTGCAAGAGGATGTTAGAGATTTTGTGGGGCGCGCAACTTAGACGGAATCCAGGCCACGTGTCATACAAATATTGCAAGTAAGGATTAAGGGAATCGATAATGTCGATAAATACAACTGGTAAATGGCCAGTAAAGAATTTGTGATTAAATGAAATCAATAACAAATCCTCAAAAACAGTCCTACAAACGAAACCCTGTTGGTCATTTGATTTAAAACATAATGTAATCGATTCTGGTTCAAAATAAAATAAAAAATAGCAGTTGTATCTTAAACCGTTTTTGTTTCAATTCATTTTAAAATCAAATCGTTCCTATTGAAAGTCCCATTATATACACCCGTTTCCACATATTAAAAGTCTCTATAATACATGTTGGTGTGTTCATCTATCGATGACTCACCATTTATGAGAATGTTTATTTCATTTTTTCATTCTCAATTCAATTTTATTTATGGTTTTAGAAGTAAGTTTTTTAAATTTAAGTATATTTTAAGGCTTGAATTTTGATTTCATATAATTATGAGATCATTATTCAAGCTCTTAAATATTACTTGTAATCAGCATTTATAATATATTTATAATATATTGATAATTAAATTTCAGGTGCTTTTTTAGGTATTTTATGATATGTTATGAATTTAGAATTATTTCAATAAAATGTAAGTTATATATATTTTTAACTAAAAAGAAATAAAATAATCACTAAAAACATTTATTTTTTTAAGAAATAATGGTTCCAATCGATTTTTTGGAGATTCCCGGTAATCTTCCAAAATCTTTATAATTTTCTCCATTTTCATATGCATTGATGAGACGGATTTTGTCATTTTCTGAAATTCTTTGAAAATATTATTTTTTTTTAGTTATTAAAATTTACGATTTTCGATTTTTTTTCTTCAATTCCAAAGATGTCGATGGAACTTGTTGAATATCTTCACACAAAGGCATTTGACTAGAAATATCTGATATGCTGTAAAATATTTTAATTATTTGTAATTAAATAAAAAAATTCTTACATTGTCAGATCTTCACCTTCGCAAAATGGAAATGTCTCCAAAGAAATATCTGAAAATGTAAAGAAATATTAACTTCAAAAATATTTTATAAATAGATCTTACGATGTTTTGTCGTCCATTTCTCAAAAACTCAAAGTTGAGTTGTCAGATTCAAAATCCAAATTTTTTTCAGCCATGAATTTTAATAATTTTAAATTAATGATATGTTAACAGTATGTTAATGACTCTCTACTTTCGGAACAAAAAAAGCTATATTAAATTTGCGTGTATTTTATATTATGTGTGCTGTGTTTGTATGTAAAATTATTTTTCTGTCACTTTCTCAATTCCTATAAAACTTTCTACATTCGGAACATTAAATTTTTGGACACAGGTAAGTTTGTGTGTTGCTATAATATAATTTTATCGATTTTTTTTTTAGATTATAGAAACTCTTATATTGTGGATTTAGGTGTATTAGTTATATGATTGAATTTGATTGGCTGATAAACTGACCAATCTCACTTACACTGCAATATAGAAATATTGATTGAATGCCTGTCTCGCTCTAAATAATGATAAATCGCTGGTCAGGAATAAATATCGATGTTACTCGGCATTGAACTGGCGCTTGGCATGATGCCAATATTCATTGCAACCATCGCAAATCCGATTAGAGAGATTAACAATGAATCCAAATTCTGAACTCACAAACGCAGCATTTGTCAACATCTCTATCAATCCAGCAGCGCTCATAATGGCTGACGCTCCTTGTTGAGTGACAAATGCAATCAATTTATTGACAAGGCCGCTCAATTGACTCATTGTGATTTCATTTCTGGTGTCGAGACGATTTCTGTCCCAGCTAAATTGAGAATGATTAATCACCAATAGCTTAATGCTAATTGATCACATCAAATATCGATTCAGCCAATAGCGATCATGAATGTTAGCTAATTTATCGAATGTCCAATTGGAATCGTCACAGCTAATCAAAGGCAGTATTAATACATACAGTCAATATTCAACTCCACCTGATAATCCGGCTGCCATGTGTCTCATTAATATATTGATCAATATCATTTAGTTCATATTTCTGGCCGCTTATGACCCAAATAGTCTTCATTTTGGGATAAATTTTAGCCAAAGCGTTTCTCAATTTCTGGCGATATTCAAGGCCTTCTGCAATCAGCCAAACAGAATCGGATTCCTGCTCGATCACAAACACATTTAAAATGACGCCTTTACTGAACCCAACCAAATTCATAATAAATCGCTTAATTATTTACAAACCCTTTCAAATAGTTCTCAATTCTGCCCAACCATATCTCATGGTCATTTCGAATCTGGTAGAATTGTAAAAGTTTTCTCTCATTGAGAATAATATTTTCATAAATCAATTTAAAATGACTTCCGGTGAACTTTCTGTTTCTTTGAGATTGCTGGCCGAATGCAATTCTGATATCCTCGACAATCGAGAAAATTCCCACTTCAATCTGGATCCGTTCATTGCTGTTCTCCCCGTTGATTATTGTGATTATCATTGATATATTCGTAATATTATTTAATGTGGCTGAAATTTTTTAATTTCTTAATTATATATAATTTAAATGTTTAGTTAAAACAAATGAATTTTGATTCACAATTTTTATAGAATATTGAAATTTGAAATAATAAAAATTTCAGTATAATATTATTTTTAAATATAATTAAGGGCAATTAGGTGATCTTTTTAAATCATTTTAAAACACAACTTAGAATTTTTAGTTTCCAAAATAAATATATTTTAGACAAAAACTAATATTACCACTATTATTATTAAAAGTATGCAGTGACCGCGGAACAGTTTTTGAGCTGGGGGAGGGGGCTAATATCAGCAAGTCGTAAAGTTCGATAGACCTCTATCTAGAGAAGAGGAAGGGCAATTGTAGAAACCACCGCTGTTTGTATTTTATGGATCGTTTTTTGGCCAAACCTTTTTTAAATGATGGACATTTTTAATCTTTCATCCGCCCCAAACAAAAGTCTCCACGCGATGACCCTAGTTAATAGTTTTTACAGTGTTACTTTACTATGAGTTTCTATTTATTCCCATATCAGTTAAGTCAATAAAACTCCATTAGGCTATATTAGGTGATGCACAATGACAAGAAAGTTAACATCTCTTAAAGTCATTTTTAGAAAAAGTTCCGAACTTTACTTTCCGACGTTCATTTCTTGAGACGAATTCGTTGGCCACTGTTAGAAGACAGAGCTCGTCATTTTTTTCTTTGTGTATGTTCAGTACTGCGATACTATTAAATCTCTCTTGCGTCATTGAAGCACGGAGCCATGTTTTCAGACGCCTCGCTGCAGAAAACGATCTTTCACTTGATGCACTAGTCGCTGGATTAACGCTTATCAGTTTACATATAGTGACAACACCTTCAACAAGTAGTTTCTCTGTTAATGAAAAAGTGCGCACTTTTTTACATATGCCGTTGAAGCACTTGATTTGTGAATGTTCTTGGCACAAAGTTGAGAAAGCATGTAGTTGGGCTTGCAATGAATTAATATCAAGGTCAGAAGAATAAGTTTCACTGACAAATTTGAATTCAGCGTTAGTGTTCTCCTTCTTTAAAGATTTGAGTAAAAGCGACTCCAGTTTCATATATGTGATAAAGCTCTCCTGCTGAAATCGTTGATCAATAGCTGCAATGATTAAATCGAATGCCTCAAAGTAAATACTTCGATAATGGTCTTCTGGGTTAGATGGAAATGACGATGTTCCACTGCCAATTTGATATCTAGCAGGCACATTTGTCCGACGTGGAAGTGTTGGTACAGAGATATCTGGCTGCAACTTTTGTTGGTGGAGTACTTCTGTGTAAAAATTTACAAAAATCTCATCGTTTCGCTTACTCTGCAGTGTCTTCTTAACCACTTCAGCAAGATGCTGTCCTTCTGTTGCTGACACCTTTGTCTTCTGCAGAGCTTTTGCAAGGTTGTCTGTATGACGAAATATGTTTTCGGCTAAATGTAATCCAAAAAAGAAGTCAAAATTTTGCATTTGCGCTTGAACGCCAATAATTCTGCACCGCACATCGGATTGCAACTTCATGGATAAGCAGATATCCCATTCTTGAAAGAGCGCTGAATAGTTGTCTAATATACGCTGACAGCATGTGGATCGAATTGTCCATCTGGTTGGACAGAACATAATGATTCCATAACTATCTGACTCTTCACCTTCAATATTGTCTTTTATTTCACCCAGAAGATTTTCACGGAAAGGAGAATATTTTATAAGCGTCACAATTTCTTTGGCTGTATCCAATGTATCTGATACGAGTTTGCATTTAGATATCATGTCCTTCACACCCAGGCTTAAAGAATGCCCATGGCAATGTGTGACGAATGCATTTGGTTGAATGCTCTGTATCTTTTTTGCAACACCAGTCTTACAGCCCATCATGTTGGCAGCTCCATCATAGCACTGTCCTCTGCAGTTATTTAAAGGTAGCTGTAATCTTAGTAGGATGTCGTTGATTGCAGAAAAGATTGTTTCTGCCTTAATATCATGCAGGTGATAGAATCCAATGAAGTCCTCCTTAATATTCAAATCTTCATCAACCCATCGTAGACAGAGAGACAATTGTTCTTTATTAGAGATGTCGGTATATTCGTCACATATAAGCGCATAATGCTTCACATGGTTGATTTTTGAAACAATTGTGCGAATTATTTGTTGTGACATTATGGACAAAATTTCATTCTGTATGTCGTGGCTGGTGTATTTACTCCCTCTTCGTTTAATCCATTGGGTTAGTGCCGCATCGTCTCGAGCTCTGAGTTTAATCAGCTGAAAGAAGTTTGATTCTTCATCTGTATCTCCTTGAATGGCTTGTCCTTGTCTCCCAAGGTACTGTACATTTTCAATTAGCTTTATAAGGCATCGACGATTATCCTCCCGATCTTTCTTCATACTCTCTGAGAACATTTCCATAATGGGACGATGTGTGCTTGGAATTGTTACTTCAAAATTTATGGCAGTTTTATGACATTCAGATAACTGATGTTCTCGAAATCGCATTGTAGCCTTCTTCCAATTTGAAAATCCGTCAGAAATGAATGCATTTTCTTTATTTCTAGCTGAATCCAAGTTCATAAGTGAATTTTGTTTCTTGCACATGAAACAGACAACAGTATCACTTTCAATCCGATAGTGTAACCACGGGAAATCACGAAACCAACAGCTCTGAAATGACCGATTCTGCTTTCCAAATTTTCTTTTCGGAAATTCAATATTCATTGGTTGGAATAATTCCATGTTGGGTTGTTGAGTAGTACTGGTTAATTCAATAAGTTTATTGCTTTTCTCAGGATGATTTCTTTCTGAACATGGATGAGAACTTGGTACTATTTCTTTTTCAATAACTTCTTGTGGTAACGTTATCATATGACTTTCCTCGTTAATCTCCACAGTGCTGGTTGTTTGAAGCGGAGTAAATTTGGAAACAAAAATATCGAGTGTGGACTGCCTTCTTTTCTTGGGAGGAGGATCTGTAAAGATAAACAGTTATGTTTGAACATTTATAAAATATGAATTCTAATTCCTAATAATATGTCAAAATTTATATTATTACTTCCTTTTTGTTTCGGTTTTACGCTAAAAGTATATGGTAGGATAGCAGGCGTACAAACTTACGTAGACTTGTCCTGGGAGCAGTCTAGGCACGAATCAAACAAGTAATTAGCTAACCAGCATCCATAAATTTATCTTAACACTCAGTGATTGAACGAACCGAAAGCATTTAAATAACTAAAAACGATACCGTAGCTTTTGAAATTTTTCATGTTCCCGAAGCACAGAAGGACAAAATCCAACCCATATAGGGATGCTACTTTTTATTATATTTAAGAATTGCACAAAATGGGAATATGAAAATACGTGAAAATTAAATAGATCACAATTCTTGAAAATTTGGTTGTGAAGCAGGCTTACAATAAATATCCTCAGAATTAAAAATCCATTTTTTAAATAATAAATTGCTGTTTTTAATTCAAGAACTTCACGTCAAAGCAATCGGTTCATTCATAATAAAAAACTGATTATCATACATTATTAATTGAAATAATGATTCAGTGCTCACCTGTCATTGTTAATACTCGAATAAATAAATGAATTCAAAACGCGTAGTAGTAAGTTAGTAGTGCGATAAAACAATTAAGAGCTCAATTATAAAATATATAAATTGAATAAAGTCAAATGAAATTATGCAGTACGATTGATAAAACCAGCAAGTCTTTAACTCTTAATAAATTTCAATATGCTTCTTTTAAATCATAGGAACATACTGGCATACCATACACTGCCAAAGATCGCTGTGCTATGTTCACAAGATTTAGTGACTGAAAGGAAGGGTCCAATTTTTTTTCTGTGGCAAGATAAGTGGGGGGGCTAAAGCCCCCCCAGCCCCCCCCCCCCGGCTCCGCGGTCCCTGGTATGAATATCTTATCATTATTATTATTATTATTTTTATTATTATTATTATTATTATTATTATTATTATTATTATTATGGATCATTATGGATCATTATTGTTATTATTAATTATTACCATTGATTTATCTTTTATTGTGATCATTATTATCATTCTTGATTATTATTTTTATTGTCACGATTTTCATTTGTTTATTATTATTATTATTACTAATTATTTATTATAATTATAATTATAATTATTATTATTATGAATGTTATGATTGTTAATATTCTTCTTCTTATTATTATGGTGATTATTATGATTGTTATTGTTATCATTATTATTAATACTATTATTACTATTATTATTATTATTATTATTATTATTATTATTATTATTATTATTATTATTATTATTATTATTATTATTATTATTATTATTATTATTATTATTATTATTATTATTATTATTATTATTATTATTATTATTATTATTATTATTATTATTATTATTATCATTATTATTATTATTACAATTATTATTATTGTTATTATTGTGGTTAGTATTCGCTGAGAATTTTGGACACTTTGTTAATTACTCTTCGAAAGTTGATAAATTAGAGATCTTTAGGTTGAGACGGTGAGGAAAATACAAAATGACGAGAAGCCTTTCGAAGACAACGAATGCATGGGAATCAAAGGAAATTGCACTGAGCTTCCAAAGCTCGATCTAGAACTTATATTTTTGAATATGAAGAATAAAAAATAAAAATTAAATTATTCTTTTTAAGAAATTAAGCTTAGTTGTTATAAGTTATAATATAAGTTATTTATAAGTTAATTATAAGTTACAAGTTTAAATAGTTCGATCTAAGTACAAGGTAAATAGATTTGTGCATAATAAATAACAAGTTTACCATAACATCATAAAATGATAAGATAATTGGCAAAAATAAGATATTTCAATCAGCCTCAGAGGAGTAATGAATAACAAGCAATAAATACGACGTTGCAAATAGAGAACAACAAAATTCTTACAGTAAATGACAATATGATTGTCATACATATATCAGCTTTAAATTTAATTGGGAAATATTTAGTATGGACCAATGGAGAAATTCCGCAAGGTGTGGTGAGGTATACGGCACAAGCGTCTTGCCAGACGGAGAGGGCTTAGTCGCTCGTGAGAAGATGCCGAAAAATGGAGGGAACCTTGTTCCAATGGGAAGAACTGAAAGGCATTGCTTCTTCAGCACAAGAAGAATTTCGCCGCAGGAAAAATGATAATGCGAT
>CAUHTR010000596.1:90936-116924 GCA_959609185.1 Schmidtea polychroa | reverse complement strand
TTCTCCCAGGTAATTTTATTTAATTCTTTATAAATTATTATTTAGGTATCCTCAACACTTTTATAAAGTGTATTTAATATTCCCCTCCATTTTAAGAAACCCTGGTTTCAATGACTCGCAATTTTTGTGTAAGGAAGTTATTGCACTAACTCTTATCAGAGCTCTAGTATAATACACGCAATTCTGTTTTTGCAAGATAGATACGTTCCCAAAGAATTCGCGTAATTATCGTACTTGTGACAATAGAATATTGGTTCTAGGTCTAACAAATCAGTAAGAATAATAAGATAAACACATTTAATTAAAAGAACTAGACAAGTACCTAAATGTCACATTCTGACAATAATCGCTGACGTTTACGTGAGACTTCAATGTTACAATAATATTTATAGTTGAAATTTATTTTGTGCTTCCTTGAACAAAATTGGCATTATTTTTTCTGTGGTTCTGATGTTTTACTGGTTTGAAGAACAAATTCCGCTATTAGTAGTTGTTTATGTATTAGAACTAGTCCGTATTATATAATTATCTTTAAGAGACCATTAATAACTTCGGATCACGTTAAAACTTCCCAGCTTGGTCCTCATTTAGGATCATTGAAACAAAATTGTTAGACAATTTATTCGCCAAATCAAGACCTTCTGTATTTACGTCTGTATTTAGAACAAGAATCTCTTCATCCGTATCGCCGTGTTCTTTGAGATCAGTATTCTCAAGGACAGCCTCTATTATTTTCTGTTGGTTTAAAGCAGAGCTTTCCAACCGGTGTGTCGCGACACTTTAGTGTGTCGGCAGCGCTGCATAGGTGTGTCGCGTGAACATAATGAAAAGCCAGAGTCCCTTAATTTTATAAACTTTTAACGATTAAAGCTTAAAAATGCTTGATTACGAAATGCGAGTCTCATTATCTAATATTCCACCAGATATTCAAAGGTTGTGTTCTTCCCATCCAGCTCAAATATCTCATTAAAATTGTAAATATATATTGGTGTTATTCAAATTTTTTAATTCTTAATTAATTACATATTGTTACTTATAAACGATACCATCCACATTAAATCTTTTTTTCAGTCATGAACTATCCTTTTCTGCAATTTATTTCGATATTTATATTTAAATATGTTTCATTGTGTCTTGTATAACGGTTTACCATATGGCGTAAGTTGTATGACGTCTGGTTTTCTGGTAAAACTGATTTTCTGTGTCGCGAAATGATGGAAGTCTAAAAAGTGTGTCACAAGCATGAAAAGGTTGGAAAGCACTGGTTTAGAGGTTTGTCAAAAATCAATTTATTAGTATCTATAAACATTAAAAGTGTCATAATGTTGGGAAACTCGTTTTTGTTAAGGATATCTAGATCTTTGGTATTATTTAAATCTACGCCTTTCATTGAATGCGGTTTAAGGGTTCGATGTACTAGCAGGGGTTTGAACATCCGATCTCTTGAAGAGTAAGAGCAAAATAACAGTCACATGATCTTTATTTACTTTAAAACTATGAATAGTTGTTCCCGATTTTGCTATGTATGCCCTATTTAGCATTCTTAATAATTATTAAAGTGAGCAAATTTTCATAATAAAAACAACATTGAATTATTTATAAGAAAACGTCAATCAAACATTCTTTTCACGATATATTTCCCCAGTTTTCCTGTCGTCATCAGGTAGGATATAATAACTATAGAAATTATAGATTTTTGAACAAATTTATTAATTATTAATTATATCAAATTTTTTAATAAAAATATTTCATTCTTTAAAAATTATAAAAATTAAATTATAAAAATTAAATTATAGAAATTAAATTATTTATAAGTGCCAGCGAATGACAAGTTATGACAAGAAAGACACAAATAGAGTCGGATAAAAGAAAAAAAAATTTATATTGTTTAAATATTCACATTTTCTTGCTACCTTGTTTTAAAAAATTAAAAAAGTATTCAACAATTTGCGGAATATCACCTCTACATAATTTCTTCAACATCAAATTTTTTGTTCTTCATGTATTTCAGTGTAATCAGTGTTCAAAGTTCGCCTAATGGAAATATCAGTTCACATTTGAAGTTTGGAAAATAAAAACCAAAACATTGTTTTGGACCAATATATTATTTTGAAATATCGATTATGACCGCATGTTTGCTTTTACCAATCTCAGTCGCAGAAATGGAACAAATACAAAACGAAGATCTTAATTCAGATTCCAACAATTGTAACGATCGCCATTCAAGCCTTCAAAACTATATTGTATTAGTTAATAAATATACCTCAAATTCCTCAATTATTCTTATGCTCCTACAACGGAGATTTTTTTCCGGAAAAAGTGACTTTCAAAAAACGGCTTATCTATAAAATTTACAACAATTTGTACTAAAACGTCTCCTCCATTTATTGTATTTCATATTCCCAATATTTCCCGTAGCAATAAGTTACCCAGTGTAAACAAAATTAAGAAAATTACCAAAAATTCCAAAATATATTATATCATATATTTGATGCCATAAATTGGTTATATTTAGGTAAACAATCTAAACAAATAACAAACGAATCATTTTTAAACCTTAACAACAAACCTTAGTTGGCAAATATAAAAATGGATATTCTTTTGTTACCGCGATATTATTTACTTGTTTGGGAAATTGTTTGGGAGAAGGGAATATTATTTGCTCAAATTAAACATAATTTAATTAGATCGAAAGTTTAAATAATTGCTCTTCTTTATAACTTTAGCTAATTTTGCAGAAACTTGAAATCAGTTTGTAATTGTCTATTACTATTACTATTTCAGGCCTCACCTTGTTTTACATTCATTCTATGGGGGTTGAGTATTAATTATATCCATTAAAGATAACAAGTATTTATTGTTTATTCATAACATTCAAACAACCAAACGTTCAGCTTTTGACGGGACAGTCCAGATTTTTCACGACTTTTAGAATTAAGTTAAATTTTATATTTATGAAAATCATTGTTTTGCATTCTAAGAATCCTACGGACTACTAAGATTAACATATTGCTTTTCTTACCTAGTTACATTGTATTTGTTTCTCATATGATATACTATGTTCCATGTAATAGTGTATTGAAAATTGTGGAATATGCAATATCTTTACCTGGAACTAACGCTGCGACTGAACGCGTTTTCTCTACAGTAAATCAAGCGTGGACATCAGAAAAATCAAAATTAAGTGTTGAAACTTTGAAAGCCATTTTAAGTGTCAAATATAATTTGACAAATTCTTTTGAAGATTTTTACAATATTTTAAAAAATGACAACAATCTACTGAAACTAATTCAGCCAAATAAAAAATATGTCAAGAAATAAAATATTATACAATTTTTTATATTTATAAATTGTATTTATGTTAAAAATCAAAAAATATTACCATATTATTTTTATTCTATATGGAAATTTTTGTTGATAGCCCCTCCTTCAAAGTTGTCCCGCTTTGCCCATCTAAAAATCTGGTCACCTTAATATATTTAATATATAAATTGCCGATTATATGAAATCAGCAAAAAGTTGCCTTATTCATGAAAAACGCAACCCTATTGTCGATTTGATGTATTCGACAATGTATTTTATCCATTAATTGTCAAAGTGGCAGTTCAATAAGAAATTAATTTTTTGGTATTTTAATACATTTTCATCAAAGGTTGTATTCAAAATATTAAATATTAAAATATTAAACAATTAAATGATAATTTAAGCCTTTTGCTGCGAAGTATATATTTAATTTAAAGAAAGAATTTTCAACTACAAAAATAGTCCTTTTCAATCTCCTGGAATTTAGTTGCTTCAATTTTAAAATGCGTTTTAATCTTCTCTTTCATTTTATTTTTCTTACTTCTCATTGGTTAAGACAATATTAAAAAAATTTAAAAAACAAAATTAAAACACAATTAACAAACAAAACCATAAAAATGATTTTTAAGTTTTAAAGCTTGTATAACTAGCTCGTAAAAATTTCTTCTAATAAATAATATCAATAAAATATTTATAAAAAAAAGTTTCTAATAACCATTTACTTATGCAATTTAAAAAAATTTCTAAGACATATTTATATTTTTATTTTTATTCCTAATGTTTCATAATAGCACTCCAACATATGGATTTGTTGGGTTATTGGGTTGGTGATAGTATTTGTAAATTCAAAATTTTCATTCTAACTCCAAAGCGTGTCTTATTAATTCACAAATTAACAATCCCGAACAAGATAAACCTTTATTAATATCATATTAAATCATACAAGTTGCAATTACAACCAATTAACTCCAAATCAAATAATTACACAGAGCTTATTTCGACACTACGTGAAGAATAGCCCTTCTCGTATAATTTTCTGTAACAGCAACAATAATCACTAGCCGTCAACCAACTCAATCACAGAGTACGTTGATCAATTACTCTATTTGCTTTGACCACAACTTCATTCACTCCACTTTCACTTTTTATTCAAATTTACAAAAGATTCTCATTACTCTCCCAATCAATTATTTATTATCAACCAGTTCTCTTCTGTCACTCTGGTTTCACTCTGTTTTTAACTCTGTTTTAATTCTCCTTTTTACTCCCCTTTCACTTCTCTCCTTTTTAATTCTTTTCTAACTCCTTTCTAACTTCTGTGTCAACCCTTTTATAGCTTGCAACATTTGTGATACTTGATATAATTTTGTTTTCCATTTTCTTTTTTCTCTATATTCCCCGCTATTTCAGCCTTATCTCTGACAGATGTCTTGGACATTGAGCGAATCTCTGGCAAACAACTCAAAAGAAGAAAACATTTGCACAATGGAAAACTGCCAGACACTGAAGAAATTTTGCGCATAGATATTCGTGATGTATTATGCAGTGAAAAACATATATATGATTTATTACAAGTTTAAGATTCACAAACTTAGTTTATAGACAACCTAAAAATCCTATATTTTCATCCAATACAGCTTTTGTTCCATTGGTCGCTATTCCTAATAATAATGGTGGCTCTAACTCAGCGGTTCTTAAACTGTGGTCGGTGGACCCCTGGGGGTCCCCCGGCTGCTCCACGAGCATATAACTCACATTTATATTTAAAAATACCGAAAATTTTCAAGTTTTTGGTTTTATTTTTTTTAAATTCTAATAGATTTGCAAATTGGCATAAATATCATCGAAATAAAATCGTTGATTTTCCATTTAAATTTGAAAAAAAAAATAGTAATAGTAACCATGGAAATACATTCTTTAAAAAGAACAGCCATCTGCGTTAATAAATAGTTTTTCTTTAAATTGATTTTTCTTTAAGTTAATTTTCCAGTGAAATCACTTTACCAGCTATAATAAAAGTGACGACAAGTGACGACCAACGAGACGATTCTGATTCTGATGAACATGATATCCCATCATGTTCCAAGGTGAAGAAGACACTGATGTGCAAAACACGAAAATATTCTGCCAAATACTTATCATTGGGATTTACTTTACATTAATTGAAAATGTGGAGGAACCTCTTTGTGTTATTTGTCACTGCCATTTGTCAAACGAATCGATGAAACCAGCAAAACTTCGCCGACATTTAGAATCGAAACATAACGATTATGTAAACAAACCGGTTGAATATTTTAAAATGAAATTACATGAACTACAAGCAAGCCAAAAATTGATTAAAAAAACTGTCACAGGAAGTAATAATGAACAAGCGGTACATGCATCATTTCAAGTGTCTCTCCTAGTAGCCAAATCTGGAAAACCCCACACTATCGCTGAAAATTTAATTCTTCCAGCTGCTAAAGCAATAGTCTCAATAATGATAAGAAGCAAAGCTGCCCAAGAACTTAACTTAATCGCGCTTTCAAACGACACAGTTAAAAATAGAATCAGTGAGATGTTTATTGAACGTGTTTTGAAGAGTCAATTTTACTCATTGCAACTGGATGAAACTACAGATATTGCAAGCAACCCAAATTTGCTCTCATTCATTCGATATGAATTTAGCAGTAAGATTTATGGAAGATTTTTTGTTTTGCAAGTTGCTTCCAACACGGACAACTGGGGCTGAAATATTTCGCTGCTTGAACAACTTTATAACAAACAATTAAATGGAGTGGTCAAAATGTATTGGAATGAGCACGGACGGTGCTCGAGCTATGAGTGGTACAATTCAGGGTCTTATAAATTGTTGCATATATCGCGAAGCACTTGCCGCAAAGAGAATGCCAGATATTTTAAAAACTACTTTAAATGAAATTGTATCTGTGGTAAATTTTATTAAAGCGTGTCCATTAAATTCTCGTCTTTTTCAAGTTTTATGCGAAGAAATGGGGAGTCAACATAAACATCTTCTTCTTCATGTAGAAGTACGTTGGTTGTCTCGTGAAAAGGTATTAAATAGAATTTTTGAACTGCGAGATGAAGTACGATTATTTTTGATGGAGAATGATAATTTCTATTTAAAGGATCGTTTTTTTTACTTTTCCTGGCTAGCTAAGGTGGGTATTTGGCTGATATTCATTCTTACCTAAATGAATTAAATTTAAGTTTACAAGGTACTTCAATAAATATTTTCAAAGTAGAAGATAAAATAAAAGCAATAATGAAAAAAATGGATTTGTGAATAAGCAGATTAACAAAAGGAATTATTGAATCCTTTCCAACACTTCATGAATTTGTAGAAAGTTCTGATAACAAACTATCTGTCGAAGAAATAATAAATAAAGAATCTTTTAGAAATTATTTTCCTTCTACCACATCAGACCATGAATGGGTTCGAGATCCATTTTGTTGCAAAAATATCGAAGTACAAAATTTGACAATTTCAGAGCAAGTTGAACTTGCAGAATTATCATGCGACAGTTCATACAGGTTGGTTTTTAATGTGCATACTGTTAAAGAGTTTTGGTTGAAAGTTAAAAATGTATATCCAACATTAGCTGAAAAAGCAATTAAATATTTACTTCCATTTTGTACAACGTATTTATGTGAAAGAGCTTTCTCGATACTATTATACATGAAGAATAAATATTGAAATCGGTTGGATGTTGAACCAGAATTAAGGATAAACATATCAAATATAGATCCTAATATTGCAATTCTAGTGTCACAAAAGCAACACCATCCTTCACATGGTAAAATTTAAATATACATAATTATATATGTTATATCCAAATATTTTATTACTTCATTTTATATGTTATTTATATATTGTGTTGTATCTCAGTGAATTATAAAAATACAGTAAATAAATTTTAAGTTTTCTTATAAATACTGTCTTAGGTTTATTGAGATGAATGAACTTTGGGGTCCGCCAAGAAATTTTTTGTCTCAAAGGGGTCCCGATGTTCAATAAGTTTAAGAACCGCTGCTCTAACTGGTATTTTGTGAAGCTTTCTCGAATTAAGTATGTCAGTCCATTTTGTAGTATCTTTAAGTGTTTTCAGATTCCAAAGTTCCTCAGTGATATTAAAATTATGGCCAACGCCTCGAAAAAATGCTTAACCATAATTAAGGAGTGACAGTTATCGAATTTTATCGAATCAAATGAAGTTTTGATTTATTTCTTGAAGAGTTTATTTATCCTGAAAATAGATATTAAGTAAGACACTTATGGATTACGCATGAGTTATTTGGTTTGAGCTTATTTTGAGTAAACATTATTTCTCAGATTTTTGACTTGGACTTATAAACTGAGATTTTCCCCTAGTAAAATATTTCGGATTTATTGCTTGGGTTTCCATACGAGGGTCTCCTTACGACTTGAAAACATCTTCCAAGACTTTTCTCTCAATTTGCCGTTTAAATTGCTGCTACCATAATTAGGAATATTTATTAATAATGCATTTTTCTGTTAGATAAAACAATTGCTCATTTTTCATCATTTGTTTATAATTGTCGCCTCACTGAAAATTCAGATTTTTCCCAGAATCCTCACTGAATGCTAATTGAATTTTCATCACTGCCAGAGACTTGCATTTATGATTATATAAAACAGAAATATTCCAAATTCTAGAGTTGATATTTTGCTATTAATAATTTACAGTCCTTTTTTATCATTTATCGAATAAGGCGATAAAACTTGTTTATATTTTATGTTTTCATTGCATGCTTATTGTACTTTTGTTTATTTTGGTTATAAGCAGTGGTGAGCTATGCATGTCCCGCGGGGGCTCGGCAGAGCCCCTTGTTAACTTTTCAAAGATTTTGCGAGCCCTTTGTTGTTCTTTCAACTGTGATTTTGCAATTCACTTCAAATTAGAATTTCTATTGTTTTAATGGGAAAACGTAAAATATAGAACTTTTTTTTCGTTGGTGGTAGTAAACATTTTAAAAACAATTTTACCGCATTTGTATATCATAAAAAATTTTCTGGACGCTTTTATATTTTACTGAAAAGGCAAATTCGGAAAAAAGCATTTTTATTTCTGGACGAAAAACAACTAAATTTTATTTTGCGAGTCCTTTGTTGTTTTTTTCACAGCTCACCAGTAGTTATAAGTTGAATAAAAAATTTGCTTATTGATCAACACTGTGACAAGAAACTCAATGATAAATGAATATATTGATATCGGTCGACAACAAATACAAATACTTTATATGGTTTATACACGAACCAATCCAAATATTTTACTTGACTATCAAATCCTGTAATAACCCTATAGATACGACAGTGGAATGCAAGTTCACAACAAATATGATTGACTAGTACATTCAGTATCCTCAAAAATATCGAATTATATTTTATCTATAATACTCTACTTCTCATTTTTTTTCAATCGTTTTGTGTCATTATTTATAACGTTGTCTTTGAATTGTTTGAATTGTACATGTGAAAGATTATTTAAAATGATAGCTAATTGAAATTGAAATATTTTTATTACATTTAAATAAACATTACTAGTTATGAATATTTTTGGTCCTCCATATATTTAGTAGGATGATTCGAGTTCTCTTTGATGTAGTACACCCATTTCCAATGAATAAAAACTGCTATAATCTAAAAGTCAATATAGTTATAGAATCGAAACACACAAACTTGCCTGTATGTAAAAATTTAATTTTTTAATGACATTATAGTTAACAATTTATTATTTCCAATTTATCAAAAAACATGGTGGAAACGATTTTTGGGCTAGATTTGGAGATCTCTATTTTGAATAGTAGAGAAAATGACGAAAAAACTTCGTGAGATTTATTTATAAAATTATTATAAATTAAATATTTCAGATATTTCTATGAAATCCTCTTTTGATTTCTTGAAAGAAAATCGAAAATCGTAAGCTTTAATAACTTAAAGAAAATATTTTGATAAAATTTAAGAACATGACAAAATTCGAATAATTATTTGCTATGATTTTGGAAGATCACTTAGAATCACCAAAAATTGGATTTGAACAATAATTTACAAATACAAAACAATGACGAATTTTCTAAAGGAAAAGCAGTAGCAGCAAAAAGAGTATTTCAGAAGAACAGGGAAATAAATTGTTGGATTTTGTAGAGTTCAATTTTTATGCTTCCTTTGAAGAGATGGGCATTTTCCTGCTTCAAGAAAGTCGCATGATCTCAAAATACATTATTTTAGATTTTGTAAAAATCAGTTAATATCTATAAGATTATGAGAACTTAAACTCTATTTTATTCTTCCCTAAATGTGTTTAAAAATGTAGATGTTGGGCTACGTTAAAATACGTTAAATCGAAATAATTCCAAAATTAATTAAATTCATTATAAAATTATAATATAAAGGTTGTATAATAATAATATGAAAGAGCTTGAATAATGATCTCATATTTATATAAAATCTAATTCCAAGCCTTAAAATTTATCCAAAATTAAGTCATACTTGAAAGTCATTTCTAAAATCGCTAAAATAAATAAACTTCATTTTCTCACAAATGGTGAGTCATCTATAATTGGTTTACACACCAACCTTCATTATACACCAAACACAACTGAGATACATTCTCTACAGTGGTGGTTGGCGTGTAAAGGAATTGCTCACTCACCAATTTATTTACCAATTAATCATCTTTATCAATTTATCATTTACTGAATTGCTCATCATGAATGTATTTTGTAAATGTATTTTATTTATTTGAGGTAAGATATTTAATTTTAATTAAATTTTAAGGCTTGAATTTTGATCCATATAGATATGAAATCATTATTCAAGTTCTTAAATTTTACTTTTAGTCAACAGTAAATTATTTTTAATTAATTTTCATGGTTTTTTTTTGGATTTTTATGACATTTATTTTTAAGTTTTTTGGAATTATTTCGAAAAATTGTGAGTCAGATATATTTTTAATTTACTAATTAAATAAATCAAATATCAAAAATATGTATTTTTTTAAACATTTTAGGGATAAAAATGAATAAAATGATTTTTTAATTTTTGTATTTTTTTCTGAGCTCAATATGAAGGGCTACTTTCTGGAAATCAAATCTGGAGTAAAAAGATTTTGAACCAAATTCATCTTCTCTTGATATTTTCAATAAAAATATATTTTTAAAAATTTTCAGCGATCTTTTTTTCTAAAAATTGTTTAAAATGAAGTTATTATAGAAACGGTGCGTTTCTAAGCAGTGCATTTTTACGAATCAAAAGTTTGTATGTGTTTTTTAGTATGTGATGCGCTTGTGAGCAGTTTTTAATTTTTCTTCCACTTTCCAGATTTCTGTAGTATAAGATGTATCTCACTGAAAAAATGAGAACATCAACGTGAAATCAAAGTAAGTATGTATGTTTCTAAAATGTAAGATTATTGATTTTTTTCTTATATTATAGGAAACGGTTCTCAGTGGTGTTTGATGTAGCAGTTTTATATGTGGAGAATAGGTGCATCAACCAATGTTCCATAGTCAGTTTCATTGGGTATGAGAGATGTTAGTTAGATCAGGTCCATGAAAGATTTATCTCATTGATATTTGATTAGATCTGCCATGCTGATAGTATGGATGGTGTTTTGTTGGTCTTAGTATTCAATATTGAAAAGGAATTGAGTAATGTATTCAATCTGTCTACATTATCAGTTAGTCGGATTTTTCATTTGTTTAACATCTAATTTTTGTTGACATCAAGAAACCATCATTTAATAATAATATTAATAATAATAATAATAATAATAATAATAATAATAATAATAATAATAATAATAATAATAATAATAATAATAATAATAATAATAATAAAATAATAATATTATTAATAATAGTTATAATAATAAAAAAAATAATAATAATATTAATAATAATAATAAATAATGATAAACTAATTAACCAAATTTGCTTGGCTAAATGAATAATGAAATTTTAATAAAATATTTCCCGCTATAATAATACTTTGAAAATACCTATAAATATTTTTATTTCCATTTTTTCTAATCTTACCTTGCTGGCGAAGTTTCATTATTTTTCAATAAATAATTCCCATTTTCTCCACTGTACAAATATGTCTTTGTAGAAACATTTGGTAGGATTACGAATGAAGAACTGTTTGAAATTAATTAAAATCCAACAATGAAAATTGGGTATTTAGGTAATATTTTATTTATATTTATAATTTAATATTCATGTAATGCTAACAATAATAATATAGGATCGAGAGCTAGGGAAAGAAATTTCAATTTTCAATTATCCACAGCCTGATGCTGTTTTAGAATTTGATAATTTTATTGTTAATATTTTCAAAAAATAAATTTATTTTTTTAAAAATATTTATTTTTATTTTATAGAATAAAAATAATATTAACAAAATAATTTAATATTATATTAATTTCTATTAAATATTAATATATATTACATATATATTTCTAATGATTTTTTGCGGCAGATAGGGACCGTATAAAAAATGCATAAAAGATATTATTAAGGAAAAATATTTCAGAAATATAATTGAAAACAAATTTCAAATATTTCAAATATCACTTGAAAAAGGCAGTGCTGAAAATTCGTGAATATCAAAAAAGAACATCTATATATTTACTGATTCATACAAGATAAATACAAGATAAAATATTTACATAAAAAACAAGACATTATGTAAATTAAACATTTATTATTTATCTACAATTGATGTGACAGTAGCAAGTTCTTTGACTAATGATCTCAAGTGATCACATTCAGATCTATACCAGTTGAAATATATATTGTAAATGGAAAAGTCTATGGTGCTCAGAATTTTAAATCCTTTCAAATATCCTAATGTGGTTCAACAATTGTTCTGCATAAGCTTTTCTTGAAAATATAAATTGAAAATTGAAAAAACAAAAATCAAAATATATCATTTGGAGAAAAATTTGACATTCTCAATTACTAAATAAATGATTGATATGCTGTTGTATATATGCCATTTGGAAACACACTATCAACCAATTAGATTCCTACGCGGATGATGTAGTCATATTATAACTTTAGTTTTAGAAAAAGTTTAAATATTCTATACCGTCAATTACTGATTTAATATCTTTAATAATTTCGTCAATAAATAAATGATACTCCAATTTTTTATTATCGAGTATAACTACTTTACGGCTGTTGGATATGTCGGATTATGCACATCGGATTATATTTTATATACCTTAATACTGTAAATATTTCTGATTTATAAATACAATTCAAATATTTTGATAAATCATTTAAATTAACATTTGATTCAATATACCAGCAGTAACTATAATTGATTGAATTTGTAAATCTTTGATTTCGTATTTTAAATCTTCACCTTTTATTGAATTTTTATATCCCATTATTACCAGGCTTGAAAAATATTACGAGATGTTTACCACTTCTGTCAACAATTTGAAGAGATTTACCTATTGGAAATTCCATATGAGATACATCAAAGTAACCCTTATAATTGATGTTAATAAGCATATTATAAAAATTTTAAATATAATTTTTTACCATGTTAACCGATAAATTAAAACAAATATAAACAATATTAATAAACAATTAATTTTTTAAAATGGAATTAAGAAATGATGATGTCTAGTCCTTTTTAAGTGAAGCTGATTTATTAGCAAGTCATCATAAACGATGGGTCATTAACGAAATATTATTCTATATTTTAAAAGGACACAAAGATAGAAAATGCTACACAAATATAGAAAGACGAAATCAAGGAAAAGATCGAGATCAGAGGAAGGTATCAGGAGGACGAATTCAAAGATAAACAAAGAAAAGATATGTATCAACCAAGGAACGTACCTCAAAGACAATGGGGAAAACAACAATATAACAGAAGAGATATTGTAGCTATCGAGTCTGAGAATGAGATGATAAATACAAAACATTCAAGCCAGCCAGACGAGTATAACAGGGAGGATTACCCAAACGAGCACGCTCCGTCAAACGGGACATTGATCGGAGCAATCTACTAAGTAATTTTGATTTCAACCAAAGAATGAATGATAACAGTATGTCTATTTTATGTATGTTGATTGTATGATTGATAAAGACTGTAGTGTTTTTTAACGTGATATAAATAATAGTGGTAAAATAAATAAACCAAATACATATAATAATAATATTAATAATAATAATGGTAGTGTAGAAACCAAAATGTCGAATGACGAGGAAATTCAGTAAAAATTAAAAGAGGACTCTGAAGTACATGAATTAGTAAAGCATGATGGAAGGATTATAGAGAAAATTTACAAATTTATCAAGAAAAATGGAGACGTGTGTATTAATGAAATTATAGAAGATACTAGAGAGCAGAATATTTTGTCAGTAGCACAACAAAAAAGACCAGTAATAACATACAGTATAATGCAAGGTAGACCGAGTACAACACTGGATATCCAAGGGCGGTAAGTAGATTGTTTATTGGATACGGGAGCGCGAATTAATGTGATGGCTAAATCAGTAATTAATCGATTAGAAAATATTGAGATAATAGGAACAAGTGAATCGCTAAGATGTGCAAACAACAGTAGATTAGAAACTATGGGTAAAATAAACATCAATGTTAAAATGGGTGATAGCGAAAGAAATGTAACATTCATTGCAGTAAGGAATATCATACCAGAAATTATTGGAGTAGTAGAACTACAAAGGTTATTTGGTATAGAATTGAAATGTATACGAGAAGAAAATGGAAAACGTAGTGATTTCATTTGCGAAATAGAAGCTAGATTTAGGAGGATTATAACAGATGAAGAAAGATTACGTCATGCCATCGACGTTTTAAAAATTACCGGAAATAAGAGACTGTTAGAAATATTTCATGCGAACAAGAACGTTTTCATGGTAGATAAATGGGATATTGGGTGCACCAATCTGATTAAACATAAGATCATCACGAAAGGAGAGCCAACAATGATTAAACCGAGACGTCAACCAATAAATTTGAGGAAGCAATAAAAAATCAAAAAACAACGAAATAATTAGGAAGTGTAATTCCGCGGGGAACACACCTTTAGTTTGTGTATGAAAGAAAGAGAAAAAAGACATCAGGCTTTGTCTAGACTTCAGACAATTAAACAAGATAACAGAAAGACAAGCATTTCCAATGCCAAATGTAGATGAAATTTTAGACATCCTACACGGATCCAGATATTTTAGCTCGATCGACTTGGGAAATGCTTATTACCAAGTGAAGTTAGATAAGGAATCTCAAGAGAAAACAGCATTCTCAACAAAAGAAGGACAGTTCTGTTTTATCAGGATGCCGTTCGGTATTGCAGCGACACCAGGTACATTTCAAGAATTAATGACGAAAGTATTGAAAGATTTGTGGAAAGATAGAGTGATGGTATATTTAGACAACATACTAATATTCACAAACACAAAAGAACACTATAACGTATTTGGAAGAGTTCTAGGGAAGATCTCAACAGCAGGACTAAGATTGAACCTCAAAAAATGTCAAATATTTAGGAAAGAAGTGAAGTTTGTGGGACACATAATAAATAAAGACGGCATAAAAACAGATCATACTAAGATAGAAGCAGTACAATCATTTCAAAAGCCAAAATGTGTAAAGAATCTGAGGAACTTTTTGAATATCTGTAACTATTATCGACGGTTCATAAAAGACTATGCAAAGAAGGCAAGAGCACTAGAAAGCATATGCGGAAAAAACAATGAGAAAATAAGATGGACAGAGATGTGTGAAAAGGCTTTCGGGGAAATGAAAGAAGCATTAGTAACCGCCCCAGTATTGGTATTTCAGACTTCAGAAAATAATTTATATTAGACTCAGACGCAAACTTCGATACTATTGGAGCAGTTCTTTCGCAAAAGGATGAAAAGGACATGAACATGTCATTGCATATGGTTCACATGCGATGAGCAGCCACGAAAAAGGATACTGCATTACCAGGAAAAGAAATATCGGCAATATACTATTTTTATAAACATTTCAACCATTACTTAAATGGTAAAAGATTCTCATTGAGAACGGACCATAAAGCTATTACATTTATGCTAACAACGAAGAAACCAATAACTGCTCAATTCCAGACATGGATCAACTATTTAAGCAGTCTGGATATTAAAATGTAATACAGGAAAGGGACAAGACATACAAACGCGGATATGCTATCCAGAAAAACATGCGGAACATGTGTACAAGTGTATGATGGAACACGAAGATCCAAAAACCGGCAAAATTAAAACCAGAATATTAACAGTAGCAGCAGAAGGCGGATATAACAAGTGGCAAATTGACAATGTAGGGGTCCAAGAAATAAAGAATAAGTTAGAAAATAAAGATTGTAATATATATTGTAATATATTAGAATTAGAATAACGGATAACTCCAAATACTATGAGTTATATTATTTAATAATATGACCAAAAAATAAAACTTCCTTACATGGTTAAGTAAATTAGTCATACTATTTGAATTTAAAGAAATATAAAAAGCATAATTGTATTTTTAATCATTCATCAGCTAGACCAAATACATCTCGTACTCGTGAGTTGGTGTTGAATCTTCAAATATCGAATTAATAAATTCGTTTCGGAATCTCTCACCATAAATATCATGTTTAGATATATGCCAATCCTCGAAATTCTCTGAAAACCCAGCTGATTGAATAGAGTTTTTTATGTTTTGGATAGACATAGAGCTCCAAGCATTACTAAGTCCAAAGATTCACAAGCCCTTGGCTGAGAGCCTTGGGATTTCCACGTCTTGTGTATTCTATTTCTTCAGAGTTTTTCCAAATATTAATAAAACTGGAAATTCTGTCTTTAAATTCTTTAAAAATTCCAATATCTCCTGCTTGTAAATAGGGAGTATTTTCCCATACGATTTTGCTACTAGTCTTGAAGTACTTCAGAGAACTCCTCAATTACAGTAGAATATTCTTTGGCTCAAAGTATATGGGAGAAAACTAACTATTATTCACTTTTGAATCACAAGATGATTTATCTAAAATTAGATGTATTTTTACTTTCGTATTATTTCCAACAGTTTAGGACAAAATCAAAGGCTCATAAAATTGATTAACATATTTCATAATTTATTTCATTGCGAAAAATTTGAAATCAGTCACATTGACAGGTTTCACATATCAAGTGTTAAAAATGTGTCAATAATGTCGAGCTATAATTAAAAATCTGTAGAAAAGAGTGTATGATCCGCCTCCTCGTACTCTCGGTCAGAAAAAAATTTTTTATTATCTCAACATTTTTTCCCCATAAATTTCGCATTAAAATAAAAACTTCGTCAATTTTGATAGGTTGTTCGCTAGTTAATTATAATATTAAAATTAATTAATTTATGTTAGCATTTCACTCAAGACAGGTCACACTTTTTGATGTTCCATTTCATTCAGAATAATGAAAACCTTAAACAAATAAATACGCTCTCGAAATATAAAATGACAGAATCCCATTGAAATTCAAATGATTTTCTCGGTTCCGCCTTTGATTTTCAGATAATTATTAAAGAACGACTCGGAAGAATAAATCATTTCCCCGAGAAAAAAACCGTTGTATTAAAACAATTAAAGTGAATTTTGTTTATATTCTATATATAGAAAATTAATTGCATTGTCCCTCTATTTTCACGGTTGCCGGAGGTGGATAATTGACAGAATTCAAACATTTTCCCTTTATTTTACATTTATGTTTGATTACAATTGTTTTGTTTCGAATTTAATTGCTTGTTTTTATTAATCCAATTTTTTTATTGGGGCGATTTGAATAAATAAAAAAAGAAATTTTTTCATTACATAATTTTGTTTATTTTCAATATTAGCATTTGTTTTAATTGATACAAATGGAAATAGATGTTACAATAACCGGTCCGATAAAACACATATTAAAATCTTTGTAACATAAAAACAAACAATTTAAATTAAGTTAAAAGCTTACATTTCCATTTCAAATTTGGACAATCTATTCAATAAAACCATCGAATAATCATTTAGATCTTATAACATTTGTCAATTCTACTTTTTGTTGGTACAAATCTTTTAGCTCGCAATGTAAGCATTGACTTCCCATGTTTTTATTTTATTCATAAAAGGCAAAGGTTCGATTCGTTCAGAAATACCCTGTTGCTATACTTGAACCCACCCTCTTGAAACATGTCAAAAGGCAACGAGAGCTTGTTGCTGTCACTTCACTACT
Organism: Schmidtea polychroa; assembly: GCA_959609185.1. Taxonomy (NCBI): domain Eukaryota; kingdom Metazoa; phylum Platyhelminthes; order Tricladida; family Dugesiidae; genus Schmidtea; species Schmidtea polychroa. The sequence continues at coordinate 99,365 of CAUHTR010000596.1, read as the reverse complement.
AAACCCGACGTGGCCAGGATAGTCAAATAATGTCATCAGAAATCTCTAGGCTGAATATCTTTGGTGGCCGCTAAAAATTCCTCATTAATTTCATCATATATAGAAATGGAATAAGGATAATGTCCACTCATGAATGAATCATATTAACATTGTGGTACCTGGAAATGTTGGACATCCTTGCTTTGAAATTTCAAGACTTGGTATCAGCCAATATCCCCTTGGGCAATATGTTGGGCATCTCTGGATTAATATGTCAAGAAATACATTTCATTATTACAACTTATAAATATCCCACAAATAAATAAAGTTTTGAAACAAAATTATTCAATTTCTGTGATTTACTTTGAAATATTGTAGTAACTATTCCGACATTATGGAATGGTTTTTAAATGCAAATATTTTATAAAATTATTTCGGTTTGTTTTGGGTTTCTCAAATTTATCTAGTAATGTAGCTTAAATTTAATATATGATTTATTTGTATTTATTATATTATTTATTTGTATTTATTATATTATTTATTTTTATTTATTATATTATTTATTTTTATTTATTATATTATTTATTTGTATCTATTTTTATTTATTATATTATTTATTTGTATTTATTATATTATTTATTTGTATTTATTATATTATTTATTTGTATTTATTATATTATTTATTTGTATTTATTATATTATTTATTTGTATTTATTATATTATTTATTTGTATTTATTATATTATTTATTTGTATTTATTATATTATTTATTTGTATTTATTATATTATTTATTTTTATTTATTATATTATTTATTTGTATTTATTATATAAAATTTCTTATAAGTAAATGTAACACATATTTATATTGCATATTTCAATTTTAAACAATTTATGCAGATTTTCCCAATTTAAGTATTAAACTACAAAATATTACAAAAATGTAAGCTCTAAACAATTTATTTATATTCAATAATAATCACTTTAAATCTTGGTTTTTTTCTTGGATGAAATGGGGGATATTGCCTGAGACTCCTTGGAAATGGCTTTAGACTTAATGGATAAACATCGTCTGACTCCAGGGCATATTTGTGCATTTAAATATGCTTAACTAAAGTGATTTTAAGATTTTTTTAACCATTTCTTTGTAATTCAATTTTCTCAAAATTCTTCCTAGATCGACTCTTTAAAAGTTGAATAATGCTTAAGAAAAATTCTATTGATTTTTAAAACAAAATTTCACATATTCCATAAAAGAACAATTCAAATTCCAACCTAATAAATATTAGTCCTGGTATACAACAACTATAGAACCGTAATTCATCAATGGTGTCTTGGTACAGATTGGTGGGTCACAGACAAACGGTTGATGGTTGCTTGAAAATTTTTAAATATTTTGCAACAGGAAACAGCACCAATTGCTAAACCAACTTCTTTAAACTACCTTTGGTACAAACACTTTAAAAAACTAATTTTCATATTAACCCTTAACGGTCGTAAGTCCCTTCTGACGTATACAATATACAAAGATAGCGTCCGATAAGGCTTAATATATAAGGTACAATTTATATATTGTTTTGATGTATAGTCTTACAAATATTAATATGAAAATTATTGAATTATAAAAAAGATCAAAGGTGAAACCAAAAGCTAAATATGTTAGTTTAAGAAAGTTTAACATTGTTTGTCTTCGATTGGGAATTGGAATGCCTGTTATACTAAGGAATTTTATTTTCTATCGAAATGAACATTATCGTCAAGATTTTAATTAATTAATTTGTATTTCTCTAATAACTCTGCCTAGCGATCTTCATTGATTTATAATTAAAATATTCGTATTAAACCTTTCGTTTGCTATCTTCATAACTTTTCCACCACAAAAAATAGTTTTTTCGATTATCAAATTTTTAAATAATTTTTGCACTTAAATTTGGATTTTGAATTTGAATTGTATTTGCATTTATTTATAAAATCCACAAATGCAAAATGTAATTATATCGTAAAATATTAAACTTTAAAATATCTTATCGATAGCGGAATCATTTATAAAAGTGTAAATCAAATAAATAACTATGTAAGCCATAATCTGAAGTGTTTATTCATAAAATGAAATATTTCAAAAAGTATACAAATTTAAACAAAGTTAAAATAATTTTAAAAATTCAACATACAGGGCCGACCGGATGTTGGTGCAAACGGTATGATCACAGTGCTGTTCCGATTTTTAAATAAATTGTTATTAATAAATTATTTTTATGTGCATAATTATAAAGTTTTTTGTTTGAAATGTTTATTTTATTTTTATTAATTTAAATGTTTTCATTACTATTTTGAACGTAATAAATAACAAATTTGAATAAATTATTAATTCTTTTATGAAATTTCTTTCAAGCCCCCGTTAGGAAACTTTGCTCCGGGCCCCACTTTTGTTCGGCCCATTGAAGGGTACATAACACATAAGTAGTCCTTTAAGAATGAAATTTATGATAAAGGGTTTCGACAAGTATTATAGATTCTAGTTTAATTTTTTGATGACTGAAAACATTTAAAAAGAGAATAAATTTAATGTCCAATGGCCATTAGCAAATACCATTTTATTAGATATCTTTAATTTTTTTTGGAAATGTTATCGTTATATGGGTCATATCATAGTTGTCATATGTGATACCTAGGGGTACTGTCTGTCACCTAAGGGGGTAACTGATTTCTAGTTTTAATCGTAGCATATTGATTTATGTACAGTTTCAATATTTTATAAAGTTTGTTGTTTATTAAAGCAATGTATTAATAATATAAATAAACCAATTCTTCATTTAAATAATTTTATATTTATAAGAAGCAATTATTCCATTTATTAACTTTCTCTTTCTTTTTCTCTTTCCCAAGAGGCTAAACCGTTGATAATACCTGAATATTTTCATAAAATTTATTATAGTTTTAATAAATACAATTTATACCTTTTTGCTTTGAAGGAGAGAGATGTGAAAAATTGTTTATAACATCTAAAATAATAATAATAATAATAATAATAATAATAATAATAATAATAATAATAATAATAATAATAATAATAATAATAATAATAATAATAATAATAATAATAATAATAATAATAATAATAATAATAATAATAATAATAATAATAATAATAATAATAATAATAATAATAATAATAATAATAATAATAATAATAATAATAATAATAATAATAATAATAATAATAATAATAATAATAATAATAATAATAATAATAATAATAATAATAATAACAATAACAATGATAAATCTATAAATATTATTAAAGTAGACATGAAGATATAAATTGCGGAAAAGGTGATTAAAACAAATGGCCAAAGTGCGAAAATTGTTTACTGATTCAATATGTTGTTTTGTATAAAATATAAATATGAATTCTGCATCTACTTATCAGACATATTCCTAAGTTTGCAAAAAACAATTTATTACACTTGTAAATAAAATAAAATATTAAATTAAATCATTTATTTACCGTCAATGAACTCGTTATCGGCACGTTTCAGAAAAAGATGCATTCTTTCCATTCTTTTACCTTTCATCGCGAAACTAGTAAAAAACAAAATAGACAACGCCAGGAAAGATGTGAACAATAATTTCATATTTCAATTTTAGTTTTATTTTGACAAAATTTCGTTTAGTTTTATATGGATATTTAACAATGGAATAACATTATGTTATTATGTAACAATTTGTCACAGAATATTATTCCAATCTCATCATTTATTTAATCATTTTTCTATTCATTTTAATATGCCTCCTTCAACAGTTTTTGTGGAAACCTATTGAGTGTGACTGATTTTATAGTTTTACCGGATTTCTTTTATTATTATTAATATTTGAATTATGATTATGATTATTATGAATATTAAAATATTAATAATTATTATTATCATTATTATTATTATTATTATTATTATTATTATTATTATTATTATTATTATTATTATTATTATTATTATTATTATTATTATTATTATTATTATTATTATTATTATTATTATTATTATTATTATTATTATTATTATTATTATTATTATTATTATTATTATTATTATTATTATTATTATTATTATTATTATTATTATTATTATTATTATTATTATTATTATTATTATTATTATTATGATTATTATTATGTTGCCCATGACTTGCTAAAGTTATGCATAGTCAAATTCTTTAGAAATGCTCACCCGTGCATAAATCTTTGGTGAACCATTTTTCAATTTAAAACTAATTAAATAAATGATTAAAATAATTTATTACTAAAGAAAAAGTGAAATTAATCTAATAATATTGTAGAAAAATAAAATTTCGAAAAAAAATTATTATTTAATTTAATTAATATTCTGTTGAGTATATCGCACAATAATTAATCATTTTCGAAACAACAATGTGACACAATGTAATCATTTCTCCTCAGCCTCCTTGATGAATTTTCTCTCTTTTCATTAATTGATAAATATTTAGAATACTCGTAATTTCAATTTGATTTGAAAGTAAGTTTTGTTCGAATTTGATTTTTCCCTTCAAAAAATAATTGTCAGAACAAGTGAAGTAAATAAAATATTTTACATAAAAATATGGAATTCTACAATTGCTGTACAAATATAATCTTATTTATTATATATTATTATTATTATTATTATTATTATTATTATTATTATTATTATTATTATTATTATTATTATTATTATTATTTTTATTATTATTATTATTATTATTATTATTATTATTATTATTATTATTATTATTATTATTATTATTATTATTATTATTATTATTATTATTATTATTATTATTATTATTATTATTATTATTATTATTATTATTATTATTATTATTATTGGGTTTTTATTTGAAAGTCGGCTCTCTCTATGACTCTTCATGTTCTTATTCAGCGAATTAACTCAAATCCAACACAAAATACTTTTTATTAAATCTTATTCACAATTACAATTTGTCACTATTTGCACCTTTCTCTCTAGATACTTTTCACTCGATAAGGTATAAAACCCAAGGGATAAACACCTTTTCTGGTTCGAGTCTCGCTATATTTCTCTTTCAAATTATTGATCGCCGGATTGTTCTTCTTTGTTTTCTTTTTCTCTCTTCGACCAAATGGCGGTCTGTTCACTTCTGAGGTCTCTTTTTATACTTTTTATGAGAGGCCAATTATCTAGGAAATTGCGCTAAATTATTTCCCCGGGACCCAAAATAATATTTGAGAGTTTTTAGATAACTTTCATTTGTCTATTCTTGATTAGGGCTCAAAATATTCCTTCTTTTATCTTGTTGCTCGGGTCTCACTGCGCATCGGGTTTCATACAGCGCTCCGGTTTCCCATGGGCTCGGGTTTTCCATTACCGATTAATTAATTTTAATTAATTTGTTTTTTCACATTAACTTTCTTTGTGAACACCTTATTAAATTTTTATTATAATTTCTGAACTCGTCTATCAATTTGGCGTTCAATCATACCCGATATTGATTTTTGATTTTTATTAAATTTTAATTAATTTTGCACTTTTATTGATTTTACCCATTTTTGTAATGCTTTCCTTTTATATATGAATTTTTGATTTTTGCGCTAATCCCAACATTATTATTATTATTAAATAATCAAAGAATGAAGGCAAAGATTTTATATTAGAAAATCGCCAACTGAATATATTAAAATATAACATTGCTATATATTGCGACCGTTTAACAGTCTTCTTCAGGCTAAAAATCGTATTAATCACAACTAAATGAAAATAATAATATTCAAACAAATTAACAACTAATATTCATAATCAAATTCTATCAAACTAAAAAATACTTTAAAAAAAATTTTAAAAACATTTTTAATCATATAAAAATTATTTTAATTTTAAAAAACGCACAAAATTGTTAACATTCTCATACAAAAAAATATTTTTTATGAAGTTTTGTATATTTGTGAATAATGGAAAAACGGAATCTATTTGAACCATTAGGTGCACATAATACATGGGTGAGACGCATATGTCCCGCTAGACTCCAAAGGGTTAAGTTATATTTGAAACGTTTGGCGAAGTATAAAGCATTAAAACTAAAAGAAATAACTGAAATAAATGTTTATTAATTTATGAAGAATATTGAGTGTCTCAGTTGCAATAGAATTTCATTCAATTTCATTTTTCATTTTGAATTGATAAAATAAGTTCAACTATAAAATATATGTATTTTATAACATAATATTTACAGATAAATTTTTCGAGACTTCAATTTTGATGCTATTTTTTAAATTAATTAACAATTCATTTTGAGGTCTAAAGGTTAGGGCTAATATATACATTGATGTCACTAGTAATAAGTTGTCAAATGTCAAATTACAATATAAAAAAAAGTATTACGATATTATAAATTTGCTAGCATTAGTAATTGTAGAATTCCATATTTTTATGTAAAATTTTTTATTTACTTCACCATTTCTGACAATTATTTTTTGAAGGGAAAAATCAATTAAATTTTTAAATTAAATTAAATTATTTCAATTAATATGAGATATTCATAAAATATTATAATATACATTTTTAAATTAAAATATTAAAATTTACAAATCATAAAAATTAGAATTTCAGCCTAAAACATTAATTTAAATTTAAATAACATTTCTTAGATTTTACAATTTAAATCCGTAATTCTGAAGACTTTCTGTCATAGAATCTATAGGGGATAAAACTTGTTTATTAACAGCTAAAGGGACGTTCAATTATTATGTCAACAATTTTTAGACAATTTTTAACCCCACTTCTCCCTTGTTAACAATTGTTAAACCCCCAGTGACCCCGTTAATGGAATTATGTCAAACAATTTTTATCACCCTCCCTACAAACTAATAACATTTTATACGACTGGCTTTAGAAAATATAGAGATTAAAAGGTATATAAATAAATTCGAATACATTTACCTATTTTAGACAACTAAAATAACAGATTTAAAATTGACTATAACACTTTAAATTCATGAACAAATCAAGAATATAATCTAGCTTCTATCATTTTCCCATTGGCAAGCCAAATGTTCTTCAATTATAAAAGGTATATGGGATGATTTATCAATTTCTCGTGGAACCGATATAACCGACGAGTCATCATCATATTAACAATATTCAATGGTGACTGACTACGACAGCTGGTTGGATACTTAGGATTCAGTACATGTTCAAAAAGTTGTTCATTTTATCCTATACCGTGCGTGTGATAAAGATTATTATTGAATCTATTAAGTTAATTAATGACGAAGATTTGTTTGAAACTCTAAATAGAAATAATGTAAATGATTTTTTTAAATTTATTCAAGTGTTAATGTTACAATCATTTAGGATCTTATTGAGCAATATACTGTTTGATACTCCGGTCATTTTGATCATTGGTACAATATAAATTATACCTTTAGATGGCAGCCTATCAATTCAATTCAATCATACAAAATTATCCAAATTTGAAATGTTGATAAGTTAAAACAAATATGTTTTTGAAATTTTCCTGATTTTAAAATTATTTGATGATTATAGAGAAAAATTTATTTTTAACGTCAATATTTTTGAATTTTTCATCTTTTAAATATGAAAAATATATAGAAATCAAAACATTTGAAGCAATGAAAACAAACTAATGCTGGTTCAAAATTTTCTGTTGTTTGATGACTGGATTTAATCTGAAATTTTCTGCTTCATGAATTCAAAATTACACATAAGTTAGAACTAAGCGATCCTAAGCTGAGATTTGGTGATTATTTTTCGGATTTCGAGTTTTCAATTAAGACCTTATTAACAATAGGTTCATATGCGTACACGTGAAATTCCGTTTTGCAGCGAACAAAATTAGATTTTAATTTTTTTGTACCTTTTTAAAATTTTTCTTTGGGAAATTTTGGGAATTTTTTGAGTTGGGAAAATTTGGGAAATTTATTTTTGGGATTTTGTGATTGTGAAATATTTTGTAAATATTCCATGTGATTTTTTCTAGTAATTTGTTGATTTTGCCAAGTATGTTTATATAAAAAATTTCTAAGTGGTGTGACCTTAAAATTTTCAAATTTATCCAGGCATTTTTATTTTTCAAAATTTTTTCTAAGTCAAGTGGTGTGACCTTCACTTTAAAGTACTTTCATATTTTTTTAAAATATTTTTCTAAGTATTTTATTAAAGCTTTTGTTCATTGTCCCACCGTGTGTTGAAGGATATGATTTTATTTCTATAATATAAGATTTTCTATGTTTGATAATATATAAATGATGTTAAATTATAGCATTTGATGTTGCAGTTAGAGACTTTGGTGCTCATTTTCAATGGAAACTATGCATTTTTTCTATTATAGACTATATATTTTTATGCCCGTTATAAAATTCCGAGTTTAAAAAAATGTCTCCATGGGGAGGGGGGGGGGGGG